>JAANSN010000463.1:0-58644 GCA_036850665.1 Dicranocentrus wangi | reverse complement strand
TTGCTTTGTTCACTGCCTAGTCCAACAATCTGCAATGAATTTAAGTGGAATTTTGCTGGAATTTATTTGGTTCGATTGATAAATGGGGAATATCAATTTGGCAACAACACTTCTGTAACAATTCCAAGGTGGTTTTAACATGTTTCATTGAAATGGAGACAACTGAAACTTTACTCCATATGCACACTGCACGCACACCAACCACAACGACATCTTCTCCCAAGCAGGATGCACATCTTGCCCTTGCAAAGTAAGGGTCGAATCAACAAAGTACTTTACTTCTCCTATTCCAAACATGACTACATGACGCTTCTTACAATTAGAATGTAGAAACAGCACAGTCCTGCCCTACCAACCATCCTGACTTTACTTGGCCCCTGATTGTGCTGAGCTTCATAGTTCGTATAATATGCAAATCGTTTCTTTCGACTTTCACATTACAATTAGATCAAGCGACTTCTCATTATTACTTTATTCTTGATGCATGATGCATTGCTATATGATCTTCTATATGAACTATGATAAATGGAGGTACATACATACCTATATGCTCAAGAAGACTGACGTGGAACAATTTAATTTCGTCAAAACACTTGTTGATTTTATTGCTTAAAAATAAATCTGACAAGACGAGGTTCATTTGTTTATGTATTCTCTCTCTTTTCTCTCCGTTCTACTCGTATCATGTTTCTAAGAATGTATCTGCATTCTGCATCTCATATCATTATTATTATTATTGTATCTCTGTATACAGTAATTAGAATTACTTAGTAATGACTTATTTTACTGGAGCAAGCGTGTCTGCCACTAAACTCTACACAGGAGACAAGCGTCTACGTACAACGTATAACCAATTTTATCATGTTTTCCCTTTTGATTTCTACTAACCAATTTCAATGTCTACACGCACACATACAACAATCAATAAAGTGTTGATGTTGTTGCGATGACAACTTTATAATCTTCAAAACAAAATCAAGTTGTTGTTAATGGACTTTTCCGTTTCTTTTAGAGTCAATAAAACACAACGAGGAGGAACGACTACATAATGCACACTCAAGAGTTTTTCCTAACAAAGTATAGCAAAATCTGTGTCTGCTTTTTTTTACATTTTTTGAATTCACATTGTAATAACAACTCTGCGCGTTCCACCTTGCTCCTGTAAAACTCACAATCTTAAACTTACTTTTACAACACAACGTTATAGCGTTCCTTTTTAGCCGTTAAATCCCTTCCTGATTTTATCTCTGTCTGTACAAAGTGAAATTGAAAATGAAAAAAATAATAACAACTTTCGTTAAAATATTTTTTTTACCAGGCAAACAGTAGGCAGATGTGTGCATTATATATACATTATATATGTTCTTCAGTAAACTTACAATAGATTTTTACACCCTTTTCACACATTTTCTAGTAAGTCAGTTGAGAACGAAAGAAGAGAACGTAAAACACTATGATTTAATATTTATATTTATTTTGAAACTTTTATAATCCACACACACCCGCACATGACACGACCTTGCATAGATTAGAATTGGGCTGTTTCTTTGTTTTTTTAGGCTGCGTTGCTCTCCTTTTTTTAGCACTAGTTTTTTTATATTTCACTGCCGAAGAATTGACAATTCAACGCAAGATGAAACGTTGAACCTTGTTTTATTTTTTTTAACACGTAAGACGTACATGTACTTAATGTTTAATTTGCTTATATACTTGCATAGCTGCTAAAAGATAATGGTTGGTTTTTACCTTTTTTCCGTATAGACGAATGGAAGTTAGTGCCTGATTACATTTATCATCATATCATGCAACAATAAGTTCCTATACTGTTGTAAGTTGTTTTTCCGTAAACTCTACTACTACATACCTTCTCTCACTATCACTATAAAACTGAGATTATTCACTTAAAAATTATTTTACATTGCAATTACATTCCTGTTACACACGATCCTTCTTCAACCAATGCTCGCAGAGCTCACAAAAATGTCACCACACATGGATCTCGCAAGTGTGTCCTGGAGAATAGTACTGAACTCACGCATAAAATTATTATTATTATTATTATTATTATTATTACATATTCGCTTCGCACAGTTACTAGCGTTTCTTATTTTCACTTTGCGTAATTATGGAATTGGCATGACATTATAGTTTGCTTGCTACTATGACACATATTATATGTATTTACGTATGCACCTCTATAGTTGGACTACGTTGTGTTAACTTGATTCTTGTTGAGGATTTCCAATCTAACTTGACGATTGTATTATTGTAGTGAACTCTGACGAAGAGAGGCGCCTCTCCCTCCACAGCTCTACTTTACTTTACAGTGCTAAAAACGCTCACTGTTGTTCACTCGTATTGCGTGTGCCTAGAGTTTACCAGTTTAGTCCACCCAATTAAAAATAGCTTCTACGTCGACATTTCGCAAGTCGCAATCCAGAGATGTGAGTTAGTGAAGACGAGGCAGGGTATTATTCAGCTTCAACTTCGTTTTTACAGTCACGTGGTGAGCATCTTAAACATTTTATGTTAAAATTATAGCAACTATCCTTCCTTCCTGGTTAGACACACGAATGGTAATGAATGACCCTAATAACTTTGTGGCTTCTCCTTATTACACTACTACGATTTTTACGTATTACAACAATAACGATGACAATAAATACCCGACCCTACCACACTTACCACTTTTTTGTTTACAAGGTAGGTTTCGTTTCAGAGAGGGCTACAAGAATAACGTATTGTGTTAGTAGTTGTTAGTTTTACCTAGTACAATAATATTGCATAGTGGAACTACTGAATCACGGCGTCCGGCGTCTATAGTACACGGTAATAAAGGTTATACATATATACAACAGTACGTGGCTTTGATTTGTGAGTTACTGCTGCTGCTGCGCTGCTGATAGTACTGGTACAAATTACAGGAATACATATTTAGGAAAGTTTACATTATCAATGTGATCATCAGTCAAAAAGGTGCTCATATGTGGGTTATTATTATTACTATTATTATTATTATTACTTTATTCTAAAGTCTCATCATGACTGCTCTCATACAATGTGAGCAGCAATCATACGTACGTACGGGCGAAACTATTTCCTGGAATCTCATTGCTACACCACTACTCTAACCAGTGTGTGTTACACTAAATCATACCAATAATAATAATAACGCTGTTTGATTTTGCTCTCTAGAAATATTATTATTGTTACAGAACTAACATTTTCCAGAGAGATTAAAATTTGAAAGTTGCTGAACATAATCATCATCCTACACATTATTATACAGACACATTACAGACGTACGGTACGGCTACTTATACTTAACTCATGTGATAACGTCGTAGACTATCCTTTCAATCATTTCAAAATATACTCTTTTTGAATAACGCTTAGTTCATAGCTGTGAAATGTTAAAAGTGTATGTTTGCTTTTTAACTGTTTAAGTTAGTAGTAGTAGGCCAGGCATTTTTGTTTCGATCAAAAGCACACTACTAAAAACATCAAGTTTTTTCGACAGTGTTCATTATTGAGCTCATACAATAGAAAGTGAGTAGAACGTCAATGCTGCTAGAGAAAGGGTGGTGGTGGTGGTGGGGCCAATATCCTTCTACGAGAAAGTGTTTCACCTATTTAAGGTACGAAGATGATGATGGGTGTTTTATTCAGTTTTTGACAACACATGAGCAAGCATCGTGATAGCATTATTTACTGGTTAGGTAGGTGCTAGCTACTAAGGTACTCAAATCCTAACAAAAGATCTATGACATAAGTGCAATTAGCGCACGTATACTTTTCTTAATATAAATAATAATAATAATAATAATAATAATAATACCTAATCATACGTAATAATAATAACAAGAAACACAAGGGAGAGGGGAATACTAACATCATCAACGCTTTGTTTCTTTTCAAAAATAGTGATTGGCGAACTTATACACAAAAAAACTAATAGTTTGGATTTGCGATAGTTTTCTCACGGTAAAAGTGGACTATCCTCTTTCTTACACTAGAAATTAGTAGCAGTTGGGTAGATTCCTGCCTTGCCTGCCTCCTGCTCGACAATATATTATCTACACTTGACACGCCATCAAGAATAATCTTCTTCTCGTCGTACTTAATTACACACAGACAACATTGTCATTCTACACATTTAGTGGTAGTGAAGTATAACACAGCGTACTTATGTAAATATATAATAATAATATTGAATATTTTAACTAGCAACTCTCCTTCCTCTCATCCTTCTGTAATTTTAATGAATCACTTCTACATAATTTGCGGGGTATAATCCAATTTTCCCTTGCATACGGCCTTTGCACCAGCCCTGCTCATCTTCATCCTCCAGTTTTTCAAATACGTCCCCTAAAGCAGAAAAAGACTTATTATTATTGTTGTTCAACTTCAACCTGACTTCACAAGCTTCATTCAATTTAATTGCAATTAAATACCTTGCTTAAAAGTAAGTTCATCATCTTCGGCTCCTTCATAGTCGTACAGTGCCCTTACAGGAATGCCAGGTTCACCACGGTCCACCAAAGCTCCTTCGTTGTTGGAATACTCATCCCATTCCTCTTCCTCGAATGGATTGCCCCGTTCCCCTTTACTATAGTTCAGAAAGCAAACAAAAACAAATAAATTGCATTGCAGGATTAATTTGATAGCCGTTTCCAGACAATTACAGAACTACACTGTTGCACTATAGTATAGTTCCCACTATGTATTACTAATTACTACATATAGCTATTACTCCTCCTGTTTATATAAATATCTGCAATGATTCAATGATCAAAAGTTAAAACTAGTATTATTTATTAGTAATTCAACAAATGAAATGCTTACCCGGAGCCATTTGGCTTGATCTCTTCCTTCTCTTCGTTGTTGCCTTTCCTTGCTTTCGACTCGTTTCCGTTCGTCTTTGCCTTAATTGAGTTTACTTTCGTCATTTGCACTGGCTGCGGCTCCTGTGGACCTCCGGCCTATTGGCGCACAAGTAGCAACAATTAAAAAGGATTACTTTAACAACTATAAAACTTGCTGAATACTGGACGGCCGGCTCATTTAATAATTGGAAATCTGCATTCAAACAAAACACTGCTCCACGAAAAATCCCCACGAACACCACAACGATGTAGTATAATATCTAATTGCCACTATTCTACTACCACCAACCAACCAACACGCTAATAATAGGACAAAAACTATAGTTTTATTGTTACATAGTTTTATATCTACTACACAAGCGCTTTTCATGTATTCTGTAGTACTACTACTACTACTTATCTGCCCCCCATCACACCAAATTTTTAGTTAATATATACCCAAACATTAAAAGCTCTGCATGAGATGAGATGGTTTACGTCACCAGTCACCAAGTGAAAGTACGTATATATATATAACCACCTTGAAAATAGTTCGGGATTAGTAGCGGCACATAAAGCGAATCATTAAAAGATTCATAATTTATAGGTACCATTGATCTAGTTCTACAGCAACCACTTTTGTTGTATTTTTATTTTTATCATTTTCCGCAACCAACAATTACCAAAACTATTTAAATACAATATCATTGTAGATATCATAAATAGTATATAGATATAACCCGTGGATAAGTTATGGACAACACGTTTTTGCAATTGCAATAATTTTAATTTGAAGTGTAAGCTAGCTAGCTATTATTCAGTAGAACAAACAGAGCAGAGAGGTTTGTTTGTCGTTTGTCCTCAATGGCAAGTGTGACTGACAGTGTGAGAAGAAAGCAACAAAGAAAAAGAAGTGCAAAAAGATTGGCATCATTAAATAGTTGGTAAGAAAGTACACACGACGACGCACGTGTGGACACGTGTAGAGTGGAACTTTTTGGTAGAGTTTTGTAGTCAAAAGTGCAGATCCATGATTGAACTTTTTTTTATATGCAATGCATGAGCTAAAAGAAAGAAAAAATTCTAATTGTTGTAGTGAGTCTTACAGGGAGGTCATCCGACACAGGTTTCTGAGTGAGAAGAGTAATCCCGCCTGCAGGGACACTATCCTTTATCCTTGATTTTGTTATATCTCTAAACTCTTCCGAGTAATCCTTCACAATAACAACAACAACAGAAAAATACAAATAAAGGTACAAAAAAATATATAAATTAACCAATTCGCTCATTCACCACCATTCCAACCAAAATTGTCAAATTCATATATCACAACAATAATAATTCACAACATAAATGGATCGTGCGACACATTTTTTGCTCCTATTAAAAATCATCATGCAAATTCAAGTAGTAGCCACTGATGCTGTTGAAAGTGAAATCCATAAAGAAACGTAAAAAAAATGACGAAGATCGAACGACAGGAACAAAAGAGGAGCATGCATTTTTAACACATTTAACATCATCATCATCATCATCTTTGTACATTTCGTAGTACATTTTTGATAAAGAAGTAGACGACGGGAGGAAAATGACAAAGAGTGACATAACGAACGGGTGACTTGACATGCGTTTTGTCGTAAAGTGAATAGAAAGAAGCAACAATCACGTGTACACGTTAAGTATATATAAATTCCTAACATTTCCCTTCCAGGAAAAGTAATCATCATCATTCTGGACATTGTAGTCGAGCGACTCGAGCGAGAGATAATAATATGAGCTGTGTGCTACCTATATAACAATAATTATCTGCTCTAATAATCCGTTGCATTCTCTTTTTTGTTGAGCATCATATACGCCTAAAAAGATTACGGACGGACATTTAAAAGTCTACTCTACTCATGCGAGAGAAAATGGACCATGAACCATAAATAAAGACGACGAGACATGTAGTAATAATAATAAAATGATTTTTCATAACACTACGCTCCATATTATGATATACGATGATGAGCTGCTGTAAAGCCCCACATTAACGACTAATTCTTTGAGTAGTAATAACTCAGATGACTCAATTCAGCAGCATCCATCCAGGACTAAATATTCCTGTACACCTGACACGTTATTTTTTTTCTCTCTGCTTTTTTGGTTTGCTTTACGCACACACCGCCAGTTTATGTTTATGTAAACAATTATACATTCCAACATTAAATTTATCTTTTCTTATCGATTCACTTGTCCCTTTTGGGCCAAACCATAATATACATTCAAAGGATAGCAGTGGGTGATACTGCCTTCTGTCGTATCGTATATATATATTTCACTTTCAATTGTAAGTAATCCCACAAAATCCCCATTTCCAGTAACATCATCAGCCCATCAGACATTCCTTCGACGACGGAGCATTCTTTTTTTATAGCATACTTTATGCATGCATCGTGCATGCTTATCTCCAATGGAGAACTTATTATTGTACACGAGAGGAGGAGAAAGAACAAAAGAAAAATTAAAATTTTACACGATACCTCAAATGTGGGCCAGTTCATGGCCATGTTGACTCCATGATTATTTGACCACCATTTCAGATCCTTCATATGGTCTGCATTGCTGATTGTATGGTAAAATTCTTCATAAATCTGTGGCAAACTGCCAATGCAGAAAACAGAAAAGTTGGGGGTAACGAGATTAGCATATTGCTGATGACGGGATGATTGACAGCCAGAGGTTGACAGCATTAGAATCGCAAATGTTCTAATAGGCATGTTTAATGCATGAACTTACTCTGGTTTCTCTAGGATGTTAATACACTTATGGATTGAGAACATGGCGTCCTTAAAGAATTTGAGCCGTTTTGCCTCCATATCTTGGCACTTGTCAAACACTTCCCGCATGTCCTCAATGTACTTCGGGTTATAGGCGGTGATCTCTTGCAATGCATTCTCATACTTTTCTCGCGTCTTTTGGACTTCTTCTTTGCTCTTTGCCACACGATCTTGGAGTTTCTTTACCTGCAATGGAATTTCCAACTTCATCAATATTTCCACCACTGTATCCTTGATACAGGATCAAATGATTTCACCATCATTTCCTATTTTCTTACTTGATCTGGTGAAAGAGACGTGTCGCTCGTGGCATTGCGCTCCTGATTCAGTGCAGACTTTTCATTTTTACATGCATTGTGATAGTCGGCCTTCGCTTTATTGACCTTTGCCAAAATCTTTGCCCATGGTTTTTGAACTTTTTTGAACATATCTTCCATCTCCTTCCTCTCCTTAAGGTTCATCACGTTCTGTTAAAAACAAAATAAATGGATCGTGGGATTGGTCAACACACTTCTATCTGCGTTGGTGGTACACCACCTAATTAAAGGGATCGTCATTCATCATCATCCTAACTGAACCACCTACTTTATGATAGGTATCCTTTTGCCATCCACGAATCTGTCCGATAACTTCATTCTGGAGGTCGTCCTTGATAGCCGTATGAACATCACATAGACGGTCAGACTCGACAAGAACACCTTTCCACGCCGCCTCCGTGGTTCCGTACTCAGGACCCTTTTCAATAGTGTCTGCCCACTTTTTCGACCAGGTCTTCAGACTCCTCGCATACGCTTTCTCTATCTCTGCCCGTTCCTGAACCAACTGTACCAGGTCGTTGCACAATCTATACCCATCTTCTATTCTCTTTGTAGTTCTGCATATAACACACCAACCAAATAAGCACGCAAATAATTTTTTTTCTCGACACAACAGCCAACTCCTTTTCCATCACATTTCTGCCACCCACAGTCACACAATGCCAATCATGGTCAAGTGAATGGTTTAATAATGCAACCCACGACGCATGTTGTATCAAATACAACGCAATACAACGCAAAGTTTAAACGGTGAAGAACGGGGCATTGTTCTTTGACAATGAAATTATATTACATATTATTTTACATATATAATAATAACCTACCGTTTGTAGTTTCCAGGCTCCCAAAACGAATCACTGGATGCAATCAGCATCCCATCCTCGCTGTGATGCGACATGCTTTCCGTCACCTTCATCATTAGCACAAAACAACAAAAGTCATTAAAACTTGATCCAACTATATTTCGAGAGCGTCAGATCGATTGGTCACCAATCAACAATAACAACAACAATCCAAGAAAAAAATATATATCCAAATCTCTGCAAAATCCAATCCTTTCTCCGAGTAACTAACAACACAAACTTGTAATAATAATATACACTGATCAACTATCACCGTCCATCAACAACGCCAACAACAACTAAATAATATAATATTTCTAAAATATACAATTTACAAATACAGGAAAAAATAGGATGAAACTAAAAACAGCAGCTCCGTTTATAATCGGTCAGCTGCCAGTTTGCAATTAAGCACCAAACTAACTAAGGATTTTTTTTAGCGAACAGAGGTAGGCATATAAGGAAAGAAGTGAGTGGTTATCCTTTTTTTGGTATTACTCAACAATGACATCCGCTCAGAGAAGAAAGAAACTGTGGACTAAAACTTCCCCCACCCAACTCTGATAACAATCATGAAAAGGAGCATTAGTTTTACTCGTAGTAGTCTGTTACCACCACGACGATATTTGTAAAGGTTGACTGTATGTTATATGACCAAGGTATGTGGGGATGCATGATATTATGATGGAAAAGGAATAGAAGGATAAAAAATCCCACACACAACACAACAGCAACAGCACACAGAGCAGAAGATTCACATAAAAGTACAAGTATTACGGCTTTTTTTTATTGCATTCGTTCGTAAATGTGAATGCATAAGGTAAGTAAGTATCTTCTCACATCATCATCATGTAGGTAAAAAAAAAGTACGGTCGTGTCGTACATGATATATATATATATATATATAACGTTACGTTACGTTACACACGTTTATTAGGATTACAGCAACTTACTGACTTGACTGAGCTCATCATCATCATCATCACCTCAATATATCTCAACCAGCAAACCAGGAGAGCACATATAATATTATATAGGTAATCATAATATCATCATCATCATCATCATACACAAAAACAACCTGCCGTGTGTATGTATATAGTCATATAGTCATCCTCATGATCATCATCATCATCATCGTCTTCATCTGCTTTTTTGACTGATGGGATGATGATGATGTATGGCATTGTTGTGTATCATGCATGATGCCTGTTACTAGTTACTACACACGACACACACATTTTACCACATTGCACATCATTGATTATCCCCATGCATGACGTGAGGGTTAAAATGTTATCCTGACTAAAATCCTGCCTGACTGCTAAGCCATCTTAATAACCATGACCATTATTATTTAACCTTTAAGTGAATTCTCTGCTGGCTGACTGACTGACTGGCTTTAGAGATGATGATGGCTGGCTGAGCTCCACTCTCGCAGAAAACTGCGATTTATACCTGAATGATTATAATTTAATGAATGCAATAATGATGAACCACACACTTTTATTATACATTCTGTGCTGATTTTCTGATACATCCATAATTTTTCATTCCATCCGTCCATCTATTATTCCTTCCATTTTCAGAGACACACATTTTTTTAAACTCTTATTTTCAAGCCACGGAACAAGGAACACCTGTGCTGCACGCACATTTTTATTATTATTACACTAGACAATGAAATAAAAAATCATCATTGCAATTCACAAAATTGCAATTAATATTCCCTATTCAAGGAGAGGAGCAGGGATGAGAGTTGAGAAGAGGTTTAAGCTCGCGTGGAAGGAAAAACGTATAAACGGAATTTGCATGCATTATTATTTCGATGGACGGATGGTTGAGTTGACGGAGGAAATATGTGAGGCTGAAAAGTGAATACCTAATTGTAAGAAAAAGAGAGAAGTAAGTAATAAAAAAATGGCAATTTCCTAGTTGTTCTAGGAAAATCCAAAATAAAAATGCAAAATACATAAAAGATGGAGATATATATTTATTTGCGGTTCTGCTGAACACACACACACAACAACCAACGTGTAAACGTAACCTACAAAACTGACTGCCGACGACTCTGATTGATATCTCTTTTTTACATCCTCCATCGATGAAGGATGAGTCATGATTGCGCATAAAGTCATGTCATAATAATATCTGCATCAGTCTCTCTCTCTCTCTCTCTGCGGTTCTCATGTTTATGTTCTCATTTAATGAACAACGCAACGCAACGCAACGCCACCACTTCACTACCTCGTACATCGTGGTCTAATCTATATATTATTTTTGTCATTCTGGACAGCATAATATACGCAAAATATCGGAAGTAATTGATCATTGTGATTTTGTGATATTATTGGCATATTATTATTGGATATTGGATTGTTGTTTGGATTGTCGATTGTGAATATAGTAATGCTCTCCAATCAACATTTTATCATCATCATTCATCATTCAAAGCAAATATAAGCTCTTATATATAGTTATATATAAATGTCATTTTTTACGACTTACAATTAGAACACAGGGTTGTGTTAATCCAACAACAATTAAAAATCAAGTAAGCCAAGTTACAGCTCTACACCTTCCTTGTCAATATTCGCACTCGAATAAATAAAATCATTTAGCTATCGCCCACACGTCTTATCAGTCAAATCTATTGTCAAAAATAGACAAAAAAACGGGGACTTAAATTCAACAACATTCTTCTTGTTCCATATGAAATCACTCATCATGACGGAGTGATATAATAATATTAATCCCATTTCCAAAGCATATCATCTTCATCATCATCATTAAATATCATCATCACATCATTTTATATATTATTTTCTCACTTTCGTTAAATTTCAGCCGACCTTTTCCACCCCAGCTTGTAGCAACATTCAATATTTTTATATCTTCATCCTCCTCCTCATCATCATCTTAATCTTAAAACCCAACTTGTCACTTGTCACACACACACACACACACACTATATATATATAACTGAAAGCTCGTTTTCACTTTTTCCCCTGGGCTTCTTTTTACACAAAACAACCAAAGACTAATGAAAGGAAACAAGGTTGAAGATGACACTTTTTCTCTTTCTTTCTTAATTCAATTTCTCAACTTTTTTTTTCTCCTAACGGAATGCCCAACAAGAAGCGCCCAACAACTTTCCAACGTAACGGGTAGTAGTAGTAACAGGATCCATAATAATAATAATAGTAGTAGCTCATCTAGTCTAAACTGACATATAGACTAGTAGTTGTTGTTGTAGCCATAGCAATAATATTCTTCTTATTACTCATCATCACATTCACATCGCAACACATCCTTTATTGTAATATTATATTATATATTACAATAAACACACATATGACATATAAAGTCAGTACACTCTTTCTTCTTGCCCAATTAGTAATCAGTTCAGTTCAGTTCAAAAGATGATCGTTTTATATAAGAAGATTGAAGATAATGTCAGTCTCAGTCACCCAAAACAATATTATGGAGGTGGTGTGTTGTTGGAGGACTCACCCAAAAAAAACTCGCTACTCATATGAGACTGGTATTGGTATATTATTTATTTGTTGCCCTATTATTATTTGTAGTCATCGTCCTCATCGTCGTATTATCATCCTCATCCTCCTCAGCAGTTTTTTTTAACACAAAGAACTAGAAGAAGAAGAAGAAGAAGAAGAAGAAGCAGAGAGAGAGAATTAACCTAAAAAAACACGATCGAGTAGTAAGTAGTTAGGTTAAGTCAGTAGTCGCAGTGTCGCCTCTTCTTCTCCTCCTCTCACACAGTTGCTCACAGTTACACTCAACTCAACTACACACTTTACTTTAGTACAATTACAACAAACACAGTAGAGGAAGGAGTCTTCTTGTTGGTCTCTTTTTTTCGATGTGCTGTAGTCCTTTAATACAATTAGTGATGATTTAGGGATTAGAGATTCTCAACTTGTGCACAAGGCAACCAAAAAAATGTATATAAAAGAGGACTCAAAAGGATTCAGGAAGAATGCGAGCCACTCGGTCACGGTCATCGGCTATTACACCTTTTATTATCATTACACACACACACACACACACACACATAATATAATAATACTTGTTTCAGCAGTTTTGTGACTATCTCTTCTCTCTCTCTCTCTCTCGTCAGGTGAGTTTAGTGAACCAGGCTTCACGAAAAAAAAATATATACTTATAATACAATAATATGCAATGCGATGCGCTACACTCCAACAACTGTTGTTTTTTTTTTCAGACTTATGACTCTCTTGTTCTTGTTCTTGAATGAATTGAATGTTGAATGTGTTACCCAAAAAAATAATTTAAAGTGCTCATCGTTGAAGTAAGTCAGTGTTCACTACACCACCAACCACCACCGCCCGAATATCAACCTTGTTTTAAGTCAAATAAGAATAATAGTAATAATAAGACTAATACCACGCGAATATATATAATAATAATAATAACAAGAGATTTTTGCGATGATGATGATGAGCACTGACTCTGGTGATGATCTGAGAGCTGACCGATGCGATGAGGATGATGATGATGGGAATTTGTGTATATAAGTATAGTCGGGTATATGGATGGATGGATGGAGTACGGAGTGGAGTAGTTTTTTGGTGCCACTATTTTAGTGCCGAGTCCGAGAGAGGTTTTTTTTTCTTTTCTCTCTCTCTTCACTCTCCTCTTCTGAGGCTAACTTTTTTTTTCTTTTAAGATTTTGTAGGGTTTTTAAGAAGAAGAGATGTGTGTTCTCTGTGCCTATGTTCTGTCTGTGTGTACTCCTTTTTCTATATAACGTACGTAAGGACGTACCTTTGAAAACGTGTGTGTAAAATGTACTTTGTAACACAAACCTCAACTAAGTATTTTCTGTCTATACCTTAATATTATCGCAAGCAGGTTCAGGTTCTTCTCTATAACTTCTTCTTCTTCTTCTCGGTTTTTAGTTTACTCTGTGGTTATGTATTTTTTTTGCTGACTTACTCGCTTAAAGTATTTTTGTTTTTGTCATTTGTCAAATAGCTGATGATGATGAGTAGTAAGTAGTATTCGTATTAGTAGTTTAGTTCCCTTTGGCTTTGGTTTTTCTGGTTTTTAGTTAGAGTTTTGTAAGAAGTGTGTGTGGATGTGTGGAGTAGTGGTAAAGAGAGGATTTGGGGTTTCGTTTCGTATTATATTATGATGATGATGATGATGTCGTATGACTTTGCAGGCTGCGGCTCCTCCTGCTATATAGACGAGACAAGCAAGAAGAAGGGAAGCTTTATTTCAAAAGGAATCCTTATGAATGAAATGAAATGAGGAGAATGTTGTTGACTGCTCAATATTATTATTATCCCATCAAGCATTCCCTATTGACCATTCGCAAATTCGCATGTAAGTATGTATATATCTAGTTAAGTTTAGTTGGTGTTGGTATAAGTTTTTCTCAAAACAGCAGACTTTCTGCTGAACTACTGAAGAACTGCAAATAAGGCTGCAGCAGCATGAGCCTTATATTCTTCTTGACTGTCTGTGTGGTTGGTTGGGAATGAATCTAATGAAAAGTAAATAGATAAGACAAGAAGACATGAGTGAGGGAGAGAGGAATGTATTAACACAAACCTTGTTTCTCTTTTTCGAGAGAGTGAACGCGAGCAAAAAGAGAGAGAGAGAGGCAGGCAGAAAAAGAGCTTTCTTACGAGCTTTTTTTTATTATTATATTTTCTTATAAGAATATCTCTCCGTCTTCTTTCGCTATTCTCTTATATACATTTTTTTACCGTTCTCAATAATATTTCAAAGGAGCTAAAGAAGAGAGAGAGAGAGAGAGAGAAGTGCACAAGAAAGTTGTTGTGGGGTTGCTGATGGTGTGCAGCATGTTATGAGCAGCATGTATGCAAGTACTTACGTAGGTAGTAGACGTAGTTTGTCTAGTAAACTCTGAAAATGAACATGAAGGATGATTGATTTTGTGTTATGGTAATAATATGATGATGGCAATGCAATGGTAATTCACAGAAAAGAGCCGTGTATTCCCGTGACGTGAAGGCACGTAGTCTTCTGCTTCGCAGCTTCGGCATATATGAGAAGAAAATGAGGATTGTGTGATAAAAGTAAGTAAGTAGTAGTATGTATTTGTAAACGAAGAAGTACTTGCTAAGTGTACGTACGCTCGTTCTCTACGTTTTCTTCTTGCCCATTTTTTTTCTTCTAAAAGAGCTCCCTACATGTACCGTACGATTTAGCATGTCATGTCATGAAGAATCCCAGTTATGTTATATATGCCATGTAGAATTCTTCAAACTGCCTTCGTCTCTCTCACTCTCCTTATAAAACTTTTCGTGTCATCTCTCTTTCTTTTGAAGCATTTTCTTCTACTGCTTTTGAAGCCAGATAGTGAGTCTCTCACAGTCCTTGAGCCCAAAAAAGTCAGTGTGCCGCCGTGTGGTTAGCTGTTGTAAGTTAGTTGTAATATATGCAGTTGTGTTGTGTTGTGAATCCCATGCTGATGATGATGATGATGATGGTTGATATTGGTGTGATGTGATGTGATGATGTACAACAATGTACACAAACATAACAGAACAAAAAGAACACGAGCGAGATAAGAAGCCCATGCATCGTATCGTCGTTGTTCTCGTTCCCATTATTGTCCCTTTGCCCATGTGATATGATGATGATGATGCATACGGACGCGGTTGTTACTACTTCTACTAACTCTTGTTGTAAATGGGTAGGTATTAGGTATGTATATAAAGTCTCCCTGGCTGGGATGGATCCTTGTCGTTCCGTATGCGTATGCGTATACCTTGTCGATGCATGTGTGTAGTAGAGAAGAGAAGCCTTTTTTATTCTTAGATAGTGAAGAAAAGACTGAAATTCACAGTCACAACAAACCAACAACAACGCAAGGCTACCTTGCTTGCTGCCACTTGCCATGCATGTACAAGAAGAAGTCGGTGGTGGCGGTGTGGAGTCTAGTGAAGTGGAGTGGAGGAGCCCCAAAGGGAATGCAATGGAGGGAGTGTATTAGAGACAGACGGAGGGAGATTGCAAGCAAAAGGTAGGTAGGTAGACAGATGTGCAGGCAAGACATGAGTGTGCAGCTAGTGTTCATGAAAATGTGAGTAGTGAGTGGAGCACAAGTCTGTACTTTACTATAAAATTACAAAAAAAAGAAAGAAAGAAATACTACGGCTGCTACTACTACGCTCACATCAGAAATGTATGGAGAAAGAGGCTCGTCGTCGTCGTTGATCGTGTCTACTTACTATGCAACTTGTGTTTTCTATATGCGCGAGCCCATGTGCCCATACATACATAAAGCTATAAAACTGTTGCTGCATATTTTTGGCTGAGTGAATCTGGTGGTGGTGGGTGAACCAGCAGGGATGGGTAATTCCGTAATTCCGGTTAAGATTTTTATGATTTTTTAAAGGGTAAGTATCGATAGTAACGAAGCAAATATATTTCTCCTCTCTTCTATCTTATATATATACAATCAATCATACAACTCATTCATATGATAATTATTTCACGTCGCCGGCCACCGGTCCAGGTCAGGTGTGTGTTTTATCACTGTTATCATTACCAGCTGTTTGTTGCCTGCCTGTGTCGCCTGTCCGCTGGTGGGTGATGTGATATACTGCAGTAGGGTGGTTATAGTAAGTGGTGGGGTGGTATACATGTTCCAGGAGGAGGGGGATATTGGAATAGGAATTGATTGTGCTACATTTTCACTACGTTGCTGTTTGTGTATTGTTCAGTAGCTTAAATCTCTCAAAATCTTCCTGTGTCGTCAATTGATATTTATTTTTGCTTATATTATTATAATGCATTATTGTTGGTGGAATAATCACTACTACAACCATCCATCCATCCATATATTCTATTTTTCTGACTTGATTAGTGCAAACTAGACTATAGTGCAAAAGTTTGGTAGGATTTAGATTGTCATTAGTCATTGACAAATGACAACTTCACCCGTGTAGCAGCAGTAGAGTACATGTACACAGTGTAACCATCTCAACTTGCCCCTTTACGCACCGCTACTCCCAAAATACCAGGTGCTGTGCAGTGTGCAGTAGTGCAGCACGTAAAAAGACAGAGTTTCGCAAGCAGAGGCAGTCAGTTCTCGTCGCACTCCCGTCCAGTCAACAACAACTTGACTTGTCCATGGTCCACCATCCATCCTCCGGCCTTCTTTCTAGTCTGTTCTGACTGACCTCGTAGTTTTTAATTAACTACTCCCGTTGTTCCATCCAGCCCTCCATTCATTCATCCCCATTATTAATTTACTCAATTTACATAAACTTTTAGTCCCTATTTTAAAATCTCACACATTACGATAGTAGTGGCAAAAGATTGGGTGGACCTGTGGTTGTGGTGGTGGTGCTGGTGTGATCATTATTCATTACGTGGCGTTGTACATTGTGCAGCTCTTCTCTCAAAATCTGCCAGTGTCGCAATTGATCTTTAATTTTCGCTTCTATTATTATTATCATTGTTGGTGGTGGAATAATCATCACTACAACCATCCATCCATACATATTATTTTGCTGACTTCAACAATTTATAAATAGTGTGTGGTCGGCCGTGTTTTTTGTTTAAATGTAGCTGGCGAAGAAGAAGGAATCTCCATCCGTTCTTCTCATCCAGCAGAGTCCTCCTGTCACCTGTGTACTGTGTTCATCATCATCATCATCATCATCATCATCATCGTCGTCAGCATTTGAATAAAGCAAGGTTGGTTGGTAAGTAAGTTACTACAATTACAAATTAAGTGTTCGGTCAGGAGGCAGTCGGTCATCGGTGTCAGTCATTTTAAAAATAAATTTTAATGGTGTTTTATCTTCTTTTTTTTTAAAAAAAGTATCGTGTATCATGTGAAACTACGGGAAACCTCCTGTTAGCCAGACCTAACCTTTAGTTGGAAGTTGGGAAGCCGGACCAGGAGGATACTTTCGGTAAAAGTTTCAACTCGGGAATCACCGTCATCATCAGCATCATCATGATCAAAGAACAGGGCACTAAGCGTCCAGGGAGGGCTGATCAACATAACTCTGGCGGCTGGAACCCTAATTGTGAATTGTGCTTTGCAGTTTTGTGATAACTATTGTGGATTATTTTTAATTGACTTTCTTGATTTAACGCCAGTCATTCATGTGGCTGTTGGGAGGCTACAGACGCAACCCTAAATTTTATATCACAAAATCCCAAATAATTTTTGTGACCAAACTACGAATTTCCCAAAAAATGTAGTTTTGTCAAAAATTATAAAAATGCACTTTTTGATTTTGAAGATAACACCTTAGACTTGCTGCTGGACCTGGATGTTCTCTACTTCTTCGGCGTGGAAGCAGACGGACTGCCCATCTTGTCGCATCATTTACCACCTCAACTTCTTTTGATTTCGAACTTGGCTTCTTAGATGTGCTACTGGAACTGGATGCTTTAATCTTCTTCAGTTCCAGCGGCAAATCTAAGAAGTCGTTTTCGACTTGCTCCTGCACCTGGATTCTTCCCTCTTGTTCAGATTGGAAGATGACGGGCTGCTCATCTTTCCTCAAGCCTTACTCCCACCAGACTTTTTTGATTTCGAAGATGACTTTTTCGACATACCGCTGGAGCTGGATCTGGATTCGTTCCTCTTCTTCAACTTTGAAGCTGACGGGTTGCCCATCTGCCCACAACCTTTGCTCCCTCCCGACGTAAATCGGTTGTCGGGGGGTGGTAAAGGTTGTGAGTATGTGGGCACATCGCATCCTGTATCACCTCTCAACTTTTTTTTTCGAATATGACTTCTTGGATTTCCTGGAGGAAGCTTTCCCCTTCTTAGGCTTTGAACCAGACGGACTGCCCTTCTTCCGGTAGCAACTCGAGGAAGTCGTTTCGTGATAAGAAAAGAAGAAGCGATTTCTTCGATTTGCTGTTGGCGGAGGATGCTTTCATCTTCGTCGGCTTTGAAGTTAACAGACTTCCCTTCTTTCCGCATCGTTACCACCTCCCGACTACTTACACCTGAAGGTCGAGTTCTCGGACAGAAGCTTTTGGATGCAGAGTCTGAGCGTCCCGTCCGGAGCAACAACAACGGAATTCCGAAAATTTGATGAGTAATTAATCGACTTCTCGGGAAGAAAATGATAAGGCCAATTTCGAAGATGACCTTTTCGACATGCCACTGGATTTGGAGTCTTTCCTCTTCTTCGACTTTGAAGCTGACGGGTTGTCCATCTGCCCACATCCTTTGCCTCCTCCCGACGTAAATCGGTTGTCGGGGGGTGGTAAAGGATGTGAGTATGTGGGCACATCGCATCCTGTATCACCTCTCAACTTCTTTTTTGATTTCGAAGATAACCTTTTCGACATGCCGCTGGATCTGGATACTTTCCGCTCTTCAGCTTTGAAGCTGACGAGTTGCCCTTCTTTCCTCAACTCAACTCGAACATCGTTTTTAGGAAAGGTAGGTATGAAGAGTGAATTTATGCAAAGTATGAATGTGTGTGATTATTGTGAATTTGAATTATGTAAAAAAAAGGGATTTTGTCGTTTGGTCAAAATTTGCATTTGGGATTTGTGTATTTTGGGTATAAAATTTGGGATGGTGTCACTGCAACTTGGATATTGGAGTGTAGCTGCTGTGCGTGGAGCCAAGTTGTGGTCCGGATGGTATTGTAAGCAATAATTGGGATTAGAATTTTGTATGCGGATTCTATACGGGTAATGGGGATGCCTGTGGTATCAACCGGCGTTGGGACGATTACCCGCATAAATGGCAGGAGGTGAAAATACGTAGCAAAATGCCATGTGAGAAGTTTTTAAATACTAAGGTAAAGATCTAGTTAAGAAAGAAAGTTTTAGTAGGAAAAAAATTGTTATAGGTTTTGCAGGATATGAATTGCATAAACATTGCAACAAGATCATTCAATACAAACGCAAACATTCAATCCGCATTTCGCAAAATCCAAAGTCTGCTTTGCTTAAGTAGTGAGTTGAGAGAGGAATGCATCCATTATCGGAATTATCCATTTTGCAAGAGACTTTTTGCAAGAATTGAATTTCGCCAGCTGTCAACTTTCCACTCACCCTCCGGGTAAATGCTTGCTTACGTATTTGCCCATCTCAAATCCCAACGCAAACTTTATCATTTTAATTCCATCAATGCAAGGCAATGCCAATATACATTGCTTTGTTGAGCGTGGACGAGAAAAGTTGCTCAGGGCCCCTCCCCGTGTAATAATGTGCCCGTTTCAGAAAAGAGCCTCTTCTCTCTCAAACTAAAAACTGATCTGATATGATGTTCGCTCGTTCACTATGCCAATGCATAACACAAATTTCTCATCATCATCATCACAATGCGATGAAATACAATGATGTTAGTAAGGACAAGGATAAGGATGTGTAGTAATGCGTGTGTGCATTGCATGTAGGCAGGCTGTCAAGAGGAACAACGAGGAAACCCGAATGAGATACCCTGAAACGAGATTTTCGGCTGACAAAAATAATGTGTGCAATGTATAAATGCATAATGTATGTAAAATCGACACAAGGAAAGCGTACAAATTCTCGTTCACAATAACAAACACACGACGACTACGAGTGAAGCGAGTGACTAGCGAGTATAATAACATTTCATTTTCATGTGAACTTTTCACCTTGTCATAGAAGCTGAAGCTGTTTGGTATTTATGTCTCATCATCATATCATCATCATCAGCAGCAGCAGCAGCAACAACATTTGCGAAATTCATTCACTCAACGGCTCAACACTCAACTGCCGGCCCTGCCATCCATTTATTTGCCACATACCGTAGTAGTATCGAACAGGAATATTCATAAGAAGTATGTACCGAATTCTTTTTTTTTCGTTGTGCTCATTCATTTGCTCATTCATGGCTTTTCGTCGTTCGACGACACTAAAAACTAAAACCAATCATCATTCTGCTGATCCTGATTAGGCCATGGCATAATAATGTATGTTATGTGTGTGCATTTAGCTGCGAGTTAATGAACAGAACATATACTTTTTTTTGCATTCCTTCACAGGTGCATTGATTGATCTTCCTTGAGCTGCTGCTGTATATACCCTCTATATCACCTTGATCATCATCATCAGCATTAAAAAAAGCTAAGCGTCAAAAATACGTCAAACAACTGCCAGATACAGTTTTTTTTGGTTTGGCTTGGCTGTCTACCTGGAACTTCAAAAGGGTTTTGACTGAGGCCATATATTTGATTATGACGAAATGGACTTTCTAACAGCGACGAACGACGAGTGTGATGATATATAAATGCCAATTATAAGGATCAAATAAATTTTTGGGATTTGGAGATTTTGCAGAGATTTGTCAACTCATTAAGCATGTCGTCCGCCACAAACACAGACGAGGCAACATGCTCGAAAATGACTGCTTCTGGAATGCCAACTGCGGCCTCACCTGCAGCCACAACATCCCTGAGCAATGACCATTGCAGTATTAGCCACCAAGGTGGATTGGGACCTGTTATGGAGATTCGCGAAATTAGTAGCTACTGCAACTCATGCATCGAGCCTGAAAAATATTATCATCATCATGGAGCTTCTGCATCGGGACGTCATTCTGCGGTGTATCCTCATCCTCAAGTTTTTTACAATCCTCCTCCTCCTCCACCACCGGCGGCTTATCCTTCAAGTTCAGCGGTACCTCCAGACTGGAACTGTCCGCCGCCGCCAAGTGCTGCAGATTCATTTTCCCATTTCATATACCCTCACCACCAATATCCCCCACCGACTGCTCCACAGCATCATCCACATCACGACTTTAGCAACTTCCTTAGTATCCCAACAAGCTGCTATGAAACAGATATTATCATGATGGGTCCTCCACCTCCGTCAACTGGGAGCAACTGCGAACCTGTTCCACCGCCGCCATTGCTAACAAACTCCTTCATGTACCATTCCATTACTTCATTCGACGATGAATCCCATAATAGGACAACTGTCAAGCAACGAAAGGTTCCGTCTACGGATGCACTGTCTTCAACAACCAACGATGATGACTCGGATGAAGATTTGGATGATGATGATGGCGTTGATGACAGACAAGTGATTAGTATTGAAGACGATAGTAGTAGAGAAAGTGTGGGGTCCAGTCATTCTAGTCAATCAACGTGGTGTGTCCTCTGTAAAAGACCTGCAACCCTGCTATTATCATCCCCCAGCCCATCCCCCTCGTCTCATCAATGTTCTTCGCCACAACTGGACAAGATATTATTGGAAAACATAGACGACGACGATTTGGACATTTCTGATGGTTCCGGGGACATTGAAATCGGAGGAATTGAGGATGAAATGATTCAGACGGATTATCAAAATAAAATTACGATAGCCAGACTGGCACAGCTTCTTCACTTCCCCACACACCATTTTGCTCCATCAACTGCCACCCAGCCCAGTTTAGACAGAGTTGCTTCTTTATGTTCAAAATGCCATAAATTGGTTAGAATGGCAGAGTCTCTCGACAAGCAACTCAACTCAGTTCTAAGCACTCTTCGAGGTCAAAAATTATCTTCTGAAGGTCGCAATGCTCACATGTGTACAGCGTCCACGCAAACAGAGCCGTCAAATTCAAGTAACGATACAGTCGAATCACTTGTTAGCGACCCAGCAGATCACACCGGCAACTCAAGATGCATTTGGATAGCATCGCCATCCAAATCACGGCAACAGCAACCCCCAAAGGAAAATTTCCCAGTGGATAACGGCGGACCAGAAAAAAAGACTGAGCCCCAAAGGGAACCCCCACAAACCTTTCTTTGTCACGAATGTGGACGGGGATTCAACTGTGGAAGAAATCTGGGCAAGCATTTAAGGCGACATCAACGCCATCAGGACCAACGCTCAAGTATTCCATGGAAGGTGGTGGCCTGTTCCAGGGAGGACTGCACTGCGACATGTTCTGACAACGCTGCTCTCCAAGTTCACATGCGAGTGCACAACGGTGATAAACCCTACTTTTGTGGAACCTGCCTAAAACTCTTCACAACCAAATCCAACCTAACTGCACATGTAAAATTGGGAACCTGCCAAAACCAAAACCCCCAAACCCCACCAAACTCTAGTGAATCCTCTGGAGCCGCCACTCAGCGTTGCTGCGAAAATTGCGACATTACATTCCACACAGGAACTGAATTTCAAAATCACTTGAAATCTCCCGAGAGCTGCATCAATCTACTACGGTTACGCTCTAAACAATTCTCATGCAGTCTATGCGACAAATCCTTTCTTAAAGCTTCGGAACTTCGGGCTCATCAAGTGGTTCACACCAGAGCCAAGGCATACCCATGCGACATTTGCGGCCTCTCCTTCACGACCAAAGGGAATCAAAGGGTTCATCAAAGGACACACTCTGCCCAGAAACGATTTAAATGCAGTCTCTGCACCAAGAGCTTCACCAGGAACCAAACTCTCCAAGTCCATGTCAATAATGTGCACGACTCAAAAAATAAACCTGACGATGCATAAAATCACGCAAAAAATGAAAAATAAAAACAAACTAGAAACTAATTTTTTTTAAATTTCGCATTTAATTTAATTATTAATTCTTTAGTCTCTATATGACATATCATATAGTGACATCCTATTCAATCGAATCATAATTATCATAATCATCATTTTAGCAACAAAGAGTCATATAACATAATATTCATACAGCCAAAGCAAGACTTTTCTGCACAAAAATGCATCCTATCATTACAGTATCGTACTAACGTAGCACACCTAAATTCTGCATAAATTGCTCACCGCGAAGCTTAAGCTCCCCTGTTCCACAAGAAATCATCATCACAATCCTTTTATGCATTTTGCAATAATCTTATAGCAAAAACTTCCAATTCCATATTCCATCATCTCCGTCCAATACATGTGGCCAGAGAGAGAGAGAGAGAGCTACCTACATACAGGATTGAGTGAATGAGGTTGTTCACAGGAAACCCTTTTTTATTCGCAGGTAGATTGCATGATCTCTCTAGTTCCAGGTTCCAGAGGCATATGTCACGACGACGACGGGTGACAGGACGGGATTCCGTTTTCGGGCAACATTTTAATCAATAATAATAGACAAGTATTTCGCCAAGGCTGACAAAAATTGTCTTTTGGAGGAGGTGTAAGTAGTCGTACGTAGCAGTAGAGTAGTGGTTTCAGTGGTGTCAGTGGTGACAATAAAAAAGTAAGGGTTTAGTTGGGGCCGGTGCGGTGTGGTGTGGTCCGGTTTATTGTAATTTTGAAGTAATTTACATAATCATCATTCAATCAGCAGGTGTTTACATAGTTTTTTCTTGAAATAAAATAGGTCTGTAGGTGCGTGTCCGTGTCCGTCCATGCGGTAGTAACAACCAACGACGTCGTATTTTCATTATTGTTGTGATTGTGATCCAATTTCTGGACAAAATTTCATCAGTCTCATCTCATCAGCTGTTTAAAGTCAGGTGTTTAGAGCCGACCGGTGGCTACAAGAGGGATATACACCTTATTGGTCGTTTATTATACCACATTTATTTTACACAGGTGGGAAGGGAAGTCTTGCGAGTTATTTGTTTTAGTGTTTTAAGAGGAAATAGTCACATTAGGTCTTTTTAAAAGTTACATTTAGGTTGATTGGTTAGTTAAGTTGATGGTTGCTAACGTTTTGTATTGAGTTGCTATTGTTGGTGTATGTATACAATTGTTAGATAAAAGATTTTTTTGTTTTTCCAGGAACTTGGGTGTTGGGGAAAGGAGAATATGGCTCAATTAACGGATCGGATTTTGCAGCTTCTTAATGAGCGTGCAACAGCGGACACGCTTCAATTGGCGGAAGAGCTGAAGGAGGATCATCAGAAGGTTATCGGTGCTGTGAAAAGTCTTCAGAGTTTGGGTGATGTTATCGAAGCTGAGCAACAATCTCGCTCCAAGACTGAGCTGACCTCCGAAGGTTAGACTCCGAACATTTAATATATATAAGTATATTTTATTTTTTAGTTTGTCGTGAATTTGGATTCAATTGTTATTTGCAATATATATAATCGTAATTCCAGGTCAATCATTCGTGGAACACGGGAGTCATGAGGCTTTAGTTTATGCTGCAGTACCTTCGGGGGATGCCGGTATACCACAACCAGAACTAATGAAGGCTACCGGTGCAGCCGGAAAGATTGGTATGAGCAAAGCAATTCAAAACGGTTGGATTAAGACGGTGAAGGATGGAGGTGTTACCAAAGTAATTCGTCAAGTGGACAGTATTGAAGATAGTGTAAGTATATGAATTATTCCATAGATAATTTAGTAGAGATACTTACATTATGAATTATTTAATATCTTTTGAATAATTATTAATTTTATTAATAAGCCATGCTGAATTTGTTGCTTCCATTCCTATTCCACCAGGTACGAACTAAACTAATGAGTGTAGCGGATGGAAGGTCTGCTGAAATCGACACTGCCGCACTAGCTGACCTCAAGAAAAGAAAGCTTCTTGTCCAAATGCCTGTAAATTATTACGTAGTTAAGCGAGGTGCTGGTTTTACCGTTCAAGTCGTTAAACTGGATACTGAACTGACTCCCGAAATGTTGGCAAGTGGAGAATGGAAGCAGAAAAAGTTCAAGCCTTACAACTTCCAAGCGCTGGGTGCACCACTCCACTCTGGTCATCTCCACCCACTTCTTAAAGTTCGGACGGAATTCAGATCCATCTTGTTGGAGATGGGCTTTTCTGAAATGCCTACGAACCGGTTTGTGGAATCCTCTTTCTGGAATTTTGATGCCCTGTACGTTCCTCAAAAGCATCCTGCACGAGATGCTCAGGACACATTCTTCATGTCTCAACCAGAAAAATGTCACTCTGTACCAAAGGAGTTTATGGAACGGGTCAAAGCCGCCCACACTGGAACGGATTACGATACTCTCGGCTACGGTCCTACCTGGAAGGTTGAAGAATCTTACAAGAATTGCATGAGAACGCATACAACCGCAGTGAGTGCTCGTATGCTTCACGCTATAGGATCAAAGAGCGAATTCAAACCAGCAAAGTTATTCTCGATTGATCGTGTATATCGAAATGAAACTTTGGACGCCACTCATCTCGCCGAGTTCCATCAAGTTGAAGGCGTTGTTGCGGATTATAACCTCAACTTGGGCAACTTGATTGGGATCATGAAGGAGTTTTTCAGTCGGCTGGGCATCACCAAGCTTCGTTTCAAGCCCGCTTACAATCCATACACGGAACCATCCATGGAGGTATTTTCTTATCATGAGGGTCTCAAGAAGTGGGTCGAAGTTGGTAATTCGGGCATGTTCCGCCCTGAAATGCTGTTACCCATGGGGATACCAAAGGATGTGAGGATTATTGCCTGGGGATTGTCTCTGGAACGACCAACAATGATTCGCTATGGCATTGATAACATTCGAGATTTAGTCGGACCAAAGGTTGATCTGCAGATGGTCTACAACAATCCTATCTGCCGACTTGACAAAGAGTAAGCTGGATTTGTATAATAATCCACTCACAAAAAGCTCTAAAGTGCTATTTTTTGGTATATTTATTACCGTTTTGTGAATTTTTCAAGTAACATTAACATTTGTAGGTTGTTTGCTTCCTTTTTGTTCCGTTATTTTTTGCAGGTGAAATTAAATTCTAAACAAAAAAACATGTTTATGTTTGGCTTTTTACCCTTTTTGATATTTTTATACGTATACCTCCTATATTGCTAACTTGCACAAAATTTTATTTTGCAACCTCATAAAACTTGGCACTAATAACCGTTTGTTTTTTTCATTTTATATTTTTATGTAACACGCATAATATCATGTATGTATGTATGTGAACTTTACTTTGAACTTGTAGATTTTCCATAACCTCGCATGTATGAATCACATTGATATAACGTGCTTTACCTCGTTTAATGAAGCATATTAACTAATCTGTTATTGACCACACACACATTGCATGCTGGATAGATAGGGTAAACGCTAACCTTTTGCCATGGAATAGGAATGGAATGGAAAGTTAAGAAAATGAAGCAAACAAGTTGATTGCTGGTTATATGCATATTATTATTATTAATATATAAAGGCATCTATTTGTCAACCTGTTTGTTGCTACTATGTATTTTTTGTTTTTACGCATTACATTGGCTTGCTCAGCTCACAGACCTGCACATAAAGCGATTCATTTTTATGTTGTACAAGTAGTCAGTCTGGCTATTTCTTGTTTTTCATTGAAATGAAATGGCTATCTTAAACAGCTTTAAGATTGGGAGCGACGGATCCTACTTGGACAATCCATTGCTGAAAAGTCCAAAACGGGAAAAGTCACAAGAAACTGGAGCGTCTTCAGAAAAGAAGAAGAAAAGGAAGAGGAACAAGAACAAAAAGAAGGCTATTGATGCTACTGACGGAGGAGGAGGAGGAGGAGATGCCAACAGTCCACAAGCTGAACCAGTTGGCGTCAAAGAATCAAGCGGAAGTGGTGGTGGTGGTGCCAGTGCTCCTATAGAAAATACTGCTAATAATAATAATAATAATAATAGCGTTAATAGTAAACCTACAACAAGTAAAGAAAAGTCTAATCAAACCGCAAATAATTGTAGTGATAAGAAGCCTCCTAGTAATAATAACACTAACCCCACCACGGAGGAAAAGGCAGCAGAACGATTAAAAGTGATAAATAATCATTTGCAAGCAGGAACCTCCTCATCCGCGTCAAACACGCCTTCAACCTCGTCCAAAAAGAAGAAGAAGAATAAGGTAAAGTCGTCAAATTAATAAAAAACACAAAACAAACGAAGCAAAAGGTATTTTGGCGTTTTTATTAATTGCAGTAAAAATGACGCTCGACGAATAAATGTTAGTTAGGATTGTAGTTGTCCATTGTCCACCCACGTTTCATATACATTTCGTATATATTTAATGCATGACTTGAGCAAAATAAATGGTGAAAATGAATTTGAAGTTACTTGCAATGCCATGAGTGTATTATTTCCAGCTCATCATACAAAAGAAAGTTGTAAAAAAATTTGTAAATCATTGAACCCATATCATTTTAGAACTCATATGAAGTGGCATGATGTGCTAACAACTATGTTAATAATATTCTGAGAGTTTGCTGTATCCATCCATGTGGAATCGGGATAGCAAGAAAAAATCTTGTCTCATGTCATCCTCTTGGTAGTATTACGCCACTCAAACCCACTACGACATATCGCAGGGAATGGTGAACATCTTGTAAATGTGTTTGCTTATTTGCATGATTCTTTCTGGTTTTTTTTTACTATGTCAGCGGATCGGATGTAATAAAACTTGGGATTGGGACTTGCTGATCTCATGCAAATTTTTAGAACTGAAATGTGCAAGTTTCATTCTCATCGTAACCTTCCGTCAAAAATACTTCATGTGACTCACGACGGTGTGGTAGGTACCTAAAGGTATTAGAAATTAGTTTGCGGTTAGAAATTAGAAAGGGCATAGCAATATCATATACTTAATACGTGATATCTCTTGATTAAACGGTAATCGTTACACAAGAATACAAGCTTTTTAGAGTACCAGCATATTAAACCCAACCCGGCATTACCATATTTACCATGTATAAAATTCCATCGTTAACTAATATTTACTAATAATATTATGAAAGTTATCGTCTATTGTAGCCTCATTACCATTATATTTCACTGTACACAGTTATTGTAGGTAATATATAATACGAATACCGACATGTAAAAGCTTTTGCACATTATTCTAGGTATAGACAAATCAACAGTCAAGAGTTGAATAGTACGCATTTTAAACTTTGCAATGTCATACAAATGTACCACTTATATAACTGTCTACTACTAATCCGGCCGAACTAATCGGCAGCACATGCAAAAGCAGCAACAGATACAAATGACATAAACGCCAGAAGGGGTTTTATTAACACATTGCTTGTGCTTTGCTATTACTATATTGACACAAATGACACAATATCCATCTTTCTAATCGCATATAGTATGATTGTATGATATAGTCTCATGACACACACGCAACTTGGATCTTTGAAGGAAAGTAAACAATTTATGCAAATATTACTTCAACTCAACAGCAGCATCTGCGATTTTTATTTGCTTCGGATCTGTTGTGCATATTATTATTCCCATACCCGTCACCCGACACCCACATGCAGCGCATTTCTCGCCATATTATTCTTAAATTGTAATTGTTAGCAAAACAGAAAAATTGTTTTCATCGGCATGTTTGTTCCAGCTTTAAGTTTGTTTTGTTTCGCGTTTGTGTTCATCTTGGATCGTCCTCAGGAACTGGTGGAATCCTCCCCAATAGTACGTGATATATTGCTGCTGATCATCTTTTTATTAGCGAAATTAGTCGGGATTTAAGATTCCTCCTTAAAATTGGGCTACAAAATAGGTTCTGCTACATAATAATGCAGTTATTACAAGTTTACATGTTCTCATTGTTAGACCGATAACGCCACAAGTGCAACAGACAACACTGCAATGCCGAAACCTAACGAGAATCCTTTAACATCCCACGTTCTTGATACCGCAGTTGGACGTCCAGCCGTAGGTGTAAAGGTTGTCTTATGGAAAGAAGATGAAAATGGCGAATGGCGACACATTACTGAACAGTAATAATATATGATTACATAATACCGACCGACCGGAATGCATATATAATTACATGCATGGCCTATATAAAGTGATATACATGTATCCACATAAAACAAAATAAAGGATTGCTCCGCACTCCTTAATAAAACTTAAATTCTGACAAGTTGTGTCTTCATTGTTGTGTATATCTAAAGGTTAACAAATGACGACGGAAGAATCGGCAACTTGATTTCTGCAGAGCAGTTCACACCGGGCAGATACAGACTACATTTTGACACTATGTCATACTACGCCAACAGGACAGAGAAGACCTTCTACCCCTATATTGACGTGGCGTTCCAGATTGAAAATCCTGAGGAACATTACCATGTTCCCATTCTTCTTAGTGCTTACGGATTTTCCACGTACAGGGGCAGTTAGTTAGAGAGAAGTTTAATAAATCATAATTCTTAAAACTCTCTCTCTTTTTGCTTGAACCCATGCCATGAATCAGTTGGTTAATAATGTTTGTCCGGTCCGGACCAAAAATGTCAAAAAACGAAGAAGAAATGACTCATATCCAATAAATTACAGAAGATACCATTGTTGATAAATAAATCATTATAAATATATAGAATAATTGGAAATGAGGACATGCTAACTACACTTACTTTTTGCGGAGAATGACATTAAGTTCACTACTCCATCCAAGGTTGCTGCAACGTGCGACAAATATGAAAGAGAGGTGTAGATAATATAAAAATCATTTTTTGCATTTGGAGTGGTGATAGAGATACTTATGTACTAATAAGTTATCCTCTTGGGTGGGGTTGATGTGGAGTGACTTGCACTTTGTATTGCACATTTGTACATTTGAAAATAATAGTCAATATATTCGTTTGTTTTATAGATTTCGCATAAATAAAAGTGCACAAAAAAGCATTCGCACAAACTTGTGACGTGACTTGATTTTTCCTATTTTCGGCTTACTTTGCTTCGAATTCGAAATTGCAAATAGAATGTTCATGCAAGAGTTAGAGAAAGTAAAATTCAGCAAGAAACCTTACATTTTGTAACTATTTGTTTAGTTGTTTAAACTTTAAAAGTGGTCTGCATTCGAAGCGAAGTTTATCCGTATTTATAGCATTTTATTCGCAGCTCGAGTGGCCTCAAAAGTTCCCATTTGGCATTCTGCCAGAAAATCATAAAATAGCACAATGGGAAATTTCTATTTAATAATGAAGCTTTTATATAAGTCGTTGATAGGCAGGCAACCGAATGAATGAATTTAGGACAGGGATTTTGGAGACAAAAAACTATTCGTGCATATTGGGTAACAAACCGTTGTCCATTCTACAGCTTCGTAATATATTCGTATTAAACGATGTTTTATAAGTTATAATAATAACCAACCATAGGTTTTCAACATGTAATTTCTTGCTTAGGACAGACTGGACTGATAACGCGTAACTTAATAAAATCATCATTTTTCAATCGTTTAAGTACGGCGCACACCGCCCAACGTCCCTTACACTCTTATAATTTTAAATGTCAAATGTCAAAAATCTAAAAAAAAAAAAAAAGTTTAACGTCCCTTACACTCTTATAATTTTAAATGTCAAATGTCAAAAATCTAAAAAAAAAAAAAAAAGTTGTACAAATCATATCATCCATAAATGAGTATAATTGATACTGCCCTTTCGGTCTTTTTCTAAAATCGTCCTACTTGCACTTAATTTAAAAATGTCCATCTTCAACTTCTCTGACAAACCTGCAAATCCTTTGGTGGCGTTCCTTGGCGAAGCAAGCAGCAAGGGCACAAACAAAACCAAAACTGCTCTCGCATGCTCCAAAAACCTATCACATTTTTTTTACCACAACAAAGCATGCCTACGTCTTTTATAGACATGTCTTGTCGGTAGTTTCGTCGTCGTAAGTGAATGAGCGAGAAAGCATTCCGAATTATTGATAAAGAAATACGTTCAGTTACTATAACGAAATATCTAATAACAATAGAGCAAGCAACATTGTTGTCATCCAAAGTCATTCATGAGTCAGGAAATCACCTCCATCGATGAAACTTGCGATTCTCTTACTTTCATGACTATTGTCATTTGAAAATCTTGTGAGGTCGTATGTTCGTAAGTAAATATATTTTGGAGCAAGAGCAAAAATGTTGATGAGCCAAATCAAAATCAATTTTTATCCTTGCAAAATGCAATACAATCTAGTTTCATATATTATATAATTCATTGTTGCAGCAGATAAAGCCCACTTATAGACCTTTACTGATTTGAATTACTTTTCGGGTTAGAAAACGGTAATAATATGCGTATTTTAATATGGAACTCAACTCAACAAGAAGTTCTTCTTCAACAAGAAAAATAAAAAGCATAATAATATTTCTATAACATGTTTTGCTTTTTTTATTTTTCTTTGAGTTTTAAGTGTTAAGCGTCATCTTCTTTGGACCTTTCAGAATATGAAATTGAAAAGCAGATATGGAGCTTGTTCTCCAACCAATCCTTTTGGAAACGTTGGACGGAAAATTGGATTTTGGAAATTTATTGTAATTTTCAATGTAACCGACAAAATCAACTGTTTCTTATATTTTCTTATAAAGCCCATTATACGTTGAAACATATTTGTTATTGCATTGCATTGATTGTATTACTAGCATGATTGGCAGTGTTTCGTCAATTACAATTAGGGACTTAAACGGAGTAGAAATAATAAATTAGTATTTAATTGAAAACAGGTAATTAATCAGTCAGTCCTTACTGTAACTGGAGACTTTGACTTTTCATATTCAATAAAAATGAAACGTTTTTGCTGGACTGTGTAGGAAACTTGTGCCATTTTACAAATTGTTAGCATTTATTTAATGATCCGACTGAATGATGAGAAGCTTGATTTTATTCATTTTGGGAGTTTTTGAGAACGAAAAGTGAGTTAGGTATTTTTCCTTCGTTCTAACTTGCTCGGGACAAATTATGCTAATCGTAAGACTAGGTGGAGTGTTGCTAAGGTCAAAGGATACTATCGCGTGGTGCAATGGGATACTTTCCCTAAAACCCAGCATGGTCAGTAAGGCGTTCATATTTTTGTAATTTGACAGTCTCTCATACGAAACTCCTGAATTTTAGCTTTTTGTCCATATATATATGTTATGAGCAAACCCAACTTTGTTAACAAACTTTAGGTGATTCTTTGAGATACACTAAGCCTAAAAGCCGTGTATACAAAATAGCAGACTTGTTTGTAAGCTAGCTGTATGCCTTATTTTGCATTCCGGTTAGGGCATTAATCACAAATCACAAACCGATTCCTTTCTTCTTCTTCTCCTCCATTAGAGCTTACTCCGTGTGCAAATGGTAACTCAAAACCTACAAATTAGTTTCATTCTCAACTGGTCTAATTTTTAAAGTCATCTCATATTCTATGTATTATTGACAGTCAAGTCAACAAGTCTCTCAATTTAAACCAATCGTCTCCAATGACTCCAATGTCTCCAATGAATGATATAATGATTTATTGTTTTTTTGCATGATATGAAATTTTATATTGCAGCGGTCATTGAATTGAATTAAATGCATACACATAATAAGATTCTGGATGATGAGCTTGTTTAGGAGTGCATGGACTATGATTATGGACTACACGCTGCGGCTCTCAGCTCATATGAGTCTAAATTCTTAAGACAATTTTTAAGATTTAGGCAAGAAATGCATAGTATGTTTTTGGTTGGACCGACATCAGACTCATGAAAAAAGTGTTCTCTCTTCTCATTGTCAGTTCCCATCTCATCTTTGTGCCTCTTTCGCATCGTCACAAATGATTGATGTCCATCTCCACAGCTGGGTGGGCTGCTGCTGCTGCTGCTGGGAACTCCACCAATTCATCAAAATAAACACTCACCCGGTAAGTCTGAAATCATATGTTCTCTGTTTTCATCCTCTCTCTCCTTCATCATCATCATCATCATCATCAAATCATCATCGACAATTCCACAAAACAGTTTCTTTGTAAACCACCTACCTGTTCATGAGATGACCAATAAATGTCGGTGGTCAGCCAGCAGTTGTCAGTTTAGTGTGGGCATTCCTAGTCTGTCCTATTCCCAGTGACACTAGAAAAATTAGTAATTAATATACCTTCTGTTGTGTTCTATTCTGTTCTGTATGTGGGCTAAGGCTCCTACCTATGGTGACTAAATGAAAATCCCTAGCCAGCTGACAGGTGTGTCAAACTCATGGAATGTTTAATAATTACAAGGGGAAGATGTCAAAATAACTCTAAAGATTGGTGAAGAACACCACCACCGCTCATCCAGCAATTGGAGGCTGGACGGGATCGGGATCCCAGTCAGTGTCTTCACAACACAATGATTTAGTTTTTAGTTAGTAGTGTTATTTTTATACGACTCGTTTTACTCATCCAGCAGCACATTCAATTCAGCATTCAACAATATATTCAATATTACATTCCTCCGAATGTAATTTGGTCTCTATAGAAACCCGTTTTTAACACTCGATATAAGCTGGCGGTGGTGCGGTGGCGTCAGTGGCATGGCGTGAATATGAAGATTGACACTAACTGTCAAAGTTGAAACTCCCTTCATCATCGCTCTAAAAAGAAAGGCATCTCCACCAAAATCCTTTTGATAAGAAGACAGGATGGACGCCTGGATATCCAGCCTGGTGGAGTACTTTATCATTCCCATATTTATAGTGTATGCTGCGTCAGTATGGTATGTCCAGCGATCATAATTAATTGCTTCTGATAAAAAAATAGGTATATAATTATATCATCTGACTTTCAACCTTGACCTGACAGACCTGACAATCGTGAACCCATTATTTCAATTCGGAATTCGTGTTGTTATGAAATTGCTACTCTTTTGTAATTTGCAGGCTCTTGCCTTTCATCCTGTCAAAGCTCATTCAGTATAAATATAACTGTTCCATTACGATAGGAAGGATTGGACTTAATTTAGCACTCCATGAAGTGACTGTCAAGAAGGACGACCTTTTGATAGTAAGGATATATAACTTTATAACGGATAATTATAATTCAGGAGATTTTTTAGTAAATGGCTGGTGGATTATTATTGGATTGAAAGAAGCCTGGATTAAAGAGCTTCTTAATTTTTCTCTCCCTTTTCAGTTAGTTGGGAAGATTGGATTTGCCAGCAGTTTATTTAATGGAGAAGCTCCGAAGTTACTGTCGGTGATCATTACCACGGTGAATATTGTTCGCTATCCGAAGGTAACTTCGCTAGTGCAAACATTTGCAAATAGAACCGTAGGATCTTCCGCGAGGAGGAAACTTACTGCCCCTGCTATTGTCTCCAATTTAGTTCAGGTGGGGTTTCTTAAAAACTTGTGTCATGGGTGGGAAGTCTACATATTATATAGATAGCTGCTCACATTTTAAAAATAATATTGAACTTTTATTTGTTTTTGTTTAACAGTTTTTAGGAATTCACATAGCAGAAGTGCATTTATGGGGATGGGAGCCAATCGACGAAAGAAAGGGGGTTCACATGAACATTGTAGCAAAGAATGTTTCCGTGGATGGTTGCACCACCGTAGGTGGAACCAACATTTGCGCCTGCATTGTTGTCATACTAGAACGCGTGACTGCGCGAATTAGTGAGAATTGGTTGCCAAACAATGAAGACTTGTTTGGGTCACCTGCTGGGGGATCATACTTTCATGGGACCACAGGGATTACACTGTTGGAATGGGATTTCGATTTCAGACTTAATCTCATTTTCAGTCCGAGAAACTCGGGGGATTTCATAGAGGTATCATCGTAAGAATCATTTAAAGATAAAATAAAACAAAGCAAAAAAAATGTGACTGTCTCAAGGTAGATGTGTCGACAGCAACAAATTATTATTTTTTCCCGCAGCATTTCAGTATTGACGTTGGACGACTGTCGATCTTGTGGGAACTTAAAGAGAGATCAATTCAACTTTTTAAGTTGCTCCAGCGTAATCAGCCAGTGCGAGATCACGGAAATGATGACGCCAAAGCCCGGATATCGTCGTTTGTACAAAAAATTGAAGAGATTGTTTTCACTCAATGTATTCCAAAAGTAGGTTTCGTTTCACAACATACGTTTGACGTTGCAGGGCTTAATCTTTTAATAACCAAGGTTGAGATGTGTACTTAATTGTTACTATGTTTTAAAAATATAACATAGGAACTGAAATTTCGAATATACGAAACCGAATGCCGGATAAATGACGCCAATACGAAAATGAATTTTGAGTCCCGGGTGTCTGGGCTATCATTTGCTTCCCGGTGTCATATCTCATCAACTAATGACCAGGATACAGTAACGTTCGAGTCGCAGTTTGACTTGGGGCTGATTCGAATAGAACCTGACCGCAATCAAGGTCTTTCTGTAGACCAATTCTCCAATTACATTAACGTAAGGAGAAACACGGAGAATACTTAATTGTTTGTTTAACACAAGCACGTTGTGTTAGAATTAGCTAGAAACTTAATGTGATATAATCTTTCTATTAATATAGTTTTCGAACAACAACCTTGCAGTTGACTTGGACATTGTCCAGTTCTGCCTCAAGTCACATGAAAAGTACCTACAGTTTGCGAAAACTAAATTTAAGTCAAACGCTTTGCTGGTAAGATTAACGACCGATTCTTAAACTGATAAACAGTGTCTTTAATCTGTAGATAAGTCATCAATTTATTCAATATACTTGTCTTGTAGAAACAATTGAACTACAACACAATGAATGTCCACGAGATACTGCAGTCCCTGCTATTAAAATTCGAAAGTACTGAATTGGAATGCCAATGGAATGAAAAGAGTGGGGCACTAAACAGTGCATTCCTTGAAGCAGAGTGCAAGGATGTAAGCGAGATTTGGGCCGAAGACATGTGCTCCATGGAGGTCATCTTAAGGAACTTCAGCACAACCTTACTCGATCCAGATTTTTGCAGACCCATGTCATTCGACTTGCTCGGATTTCACTTGAAGAGAGAACAAATCGGAGCAAAACTTGAGGGAAGCAGATTTTTCTGGAATCCGAAAATAGAATCAATGGTCACGGCAATGATTCCTGTGAATCGGTCTCCAAGTAAAAGGTATATGCCTTTTAAATTGTTATATTTACCATTTAATCCGGAGCTTCAGAGTGAATGAAACTAGAACGTTTTTTATTACAGCAAAATCGGTTCCAATTATCCTTACATCAAAGGTATCAATGTCGAAGTGTTTGACTGCAAAGCGGTTTACGTTTCCGAAAACAAATGTACGACTGACCTAACGATAATTTAACGATAAAAATCCTTACCTACGCTCAGAAAATCGCATAAATATGGCAACAATTGTTTGTTTTTTATATCGTTTTCTAGTGTTTCTTAATGCGGATATTGGAACTCTATTCACTACGAGCGATAAAGAAACCCGAACTGTGAATATCGAAAAGTTTGAAGTGTATTCTTCCTCAAGTTATAGCGATTGTGTAAGTTGAAAAATACTGATTTTCATTTGGTACGAAAATACTTTGTTTATATTTCCTCCGTCCGTATCAATATTTATGTGGGTATTTGGTATTGTTGTTGAAATGTCTAGACGCTGAATCCCCTCTTCACAATTCCAAAGTGTGAATATCAGGCAGTTACCAATGAAAAGTCGGACGCCTATCACGATGTGTGCATGTGCAAAGACACGGTGTTGTATTGGAGTCCCTTGATTCATCTTCAAGTAACTGACTTTTACAGGAAAGTTAAATCTGGGATTGCTTTACTAAAGCCACCAACAAGTCCCCAAGGTTTGCTGAAACTTGACAATAATCTCTACAATTTCAGCCTTTTGCATGTAAGCAGTACTAACATTTCCCTTTTCCTTGACTTCCATTTTTGTAGCAGAAACGGCATCTTCACCGGCGGCAGAATCACCCACGTCACCCCAGGCCTCCGACCCGTCGTCACCCACTACACCGAAAAGCACCGTCTGTTTCAGATTTAGCAAATCATTTTCAATTATTGGAAAACTAGCTAAAAGTCACTCGGTTGAAATATCAGCAGGTTTGCTTCATTTTTTTATCCTCCATGAAACTAAAACTTTATTCAGCTCGGTTTCCTCTTTGCCAATACTAATAAGCTGGTTTACAATAATTTCTTCCTTTTACAGATAACTGGAGCGTGGAGAAAGGGAAAAACAGTATCCACTGGAACTTTGAGGTGTTACGACTCAAGTTTAATGACGTCCATGTAATGCAGTGGGACAATGTACTGCTTTCCAAGGGCCCGGAATTTATGGAATTAACCAAAGCATATCGGAAGAGCGCAAACCTCAGTAAAAAGAAAAACATTGCGTGGTAAGTAGCTACACAGACAGACTTTAAAATTGATGTCATCATTCATGTATGGATTGTACTGCGGTCAAAGCGGATGGATTGACTTATTACAACTTGTTTGTAGGCGAGTTGAAATAGAAAAGGTCAGCTTCACATTTCCATACGGATTTGATTTCGGAAGTGCTTTCAAGGAGGAGTTTGTGACATGCTTTAAATGGTTGAAGATGAGACACGCCAATCCAAAGCCTAGTCCTCCGGTGCTGTGGTCAGATATGTCAATAAAGGTTAACAATAATCAACAACAACAAAAATCATTATGCTCATCATCAGTATTGTACTACAAGTCAGTTGTACGTAAATGCAATTTTTTTAAATGAAAATGTTTACAGTTGAAAGAAGTGCGAATTGAAGTAGGAGATGACCCATTTGAAGTCAAACTGCGCGACAATTACGAATTGTTAGAGGATGAATACTTTGAAAGTGTGAAGAGACTACAAGTGCTGGAAACAAAAATCAGCCAGTTGTACAAAACCAATTTACTGATGTCATCTTCAAAGATTGACGAGCTGAGAAGTCAACTCAAGGAGCGTAGTTCCACGATATACATACAACGATCTAAAAAATTATACGAGGTACAAGTACAATTATGCTAACTTCAAACAGTAATAATATGGTAACCCTCATAGCAAACTACTTACAATTACAATTAGAGAATTGCTAAAATTTTAAATGATTTTCGCTCATTCGCTAACAGAGTCACCCCAGACGGACGCATTTGCTACTTTGGGAACTAAACGATGTACACATTGTAGCATTGTGCGATCCCACCATGTTTGGCAAGGAGAGAGTCGTCGAAATTTTGCAAGAGCTGGACCCAGACAGTCCTTGGCCTCCAGAAGAACAGGAGTTTTCCACTCTGTGGTGTCGATCCGTGCGATTTGATGTGGCAAAGTGGAGAGTACAACTTCGCGATTTCCCTCAACCGCTGATGGACTCCAAACACATTCATTTCTGGGGAAAGCTTGCAGCTGGAGAAGTGGTTGCAACGAAAAGATGTATGCATGATGAAACCAAAAGTGTCGTCTTTATAGAGGCTGAACCGTTGAAATGCACTGTAGAGATAAAATACTTAAAATAAATGATCGTCATTCTTATTTATAGCTAAACGAACTTGCGAGGTAGAAATTGGTGGACCGTACGGGACAGATTCCATGGAACGAAGTCTCACGTCCCTGAAGTGGTATTATGACCTTAACTGTGATATTGAAAGCTTAAGCGTAGCGTTTGGGCCGTGTTGGGAGCCTGTGTTGGCCCAATGCAACCTTTCATTTGACAATATCTTTCCGACGTCAATGGATCCCAGTAGACCGCTTCCTTTCTGGGACAAAATTCGACTACTCCTTCACGGGAGGCTGTATATTGCGGTGACCACGCTTACCCAACTACTCCACGCTTCCTTGAATCCCTATAACACCACAGAAGAAATGGAGGTTACCTGGACTGACGCAGCAATTGCATGGACAAATGGTAGGTCTGGGAGTGCGGTTCCCTTACCTCTCCTGTGAAATAATTTATGTACCTAAACTCTTTTATTCTACGCGTGTTTAATTTTTTTTATCTGTAGGTAAAATCATCTTTGAGGGGGATTTAAATATTTATGTCCGCACAGCGTCCAAATATGATGATTGCCGTATGCTTCATCTGCCCAGTGTTCGATTAACGTTTAAGCTAAACTGGGTATGTTTGGGTGATGCCAATGATCATCATTCAATTACACCTTGTGCGCCGGACAGGCTGCCAGAGTATTCAAGTAATCAGGTATGTGTTTGTTTTGTGGTCTAACATATTGAAGTACTTAATGGATTACTTACTAATTATTATTAATTAATTGGATCTAATTAAAAACATTGGGTTTTTTTGTGAATTTAAAGGAGCATGATTCATATAGAGCCTTCAGGTCTCAAAATTTAAATTTGAATATTAATCTTGAAACGCGATCGGGACGGGCAGCAGCCCAAAGTTATCCCAGTGCAGATTTATACGGGAGCACACTCAGGTCAGTTCGTCAGTTAGCTTCCAGCCAAAAACATGCTACAACTTTGGTTTTGGTGTAAAAAAATAAAATCAATAAAATCTCACAACAACTATTAATGAATGATTGCAGATGGTTCGAAAATTTGAAGCTAATTTTGTCTGGAACAACACGGCCCACAAGAAGGGGACGTCTATTCAAAACCACAAAACCTAGAAAGATCCCAATCAGTAGACATTATAAAAAAGTTCGGTTGTCTGTTAGTCTTAATCGATTTCATGTCTGCTACTGGGTTTCTTGTTCGATGCAAAGCGGGATTGAACTCTTTAGTGGGAAGCTGTCAAGTAGTTCAGGTAAGCCGTAGTTACTCATCATAGTGCAACGTCGTACAGGGATAAAATCTCAAAACTCATTTTTTTAATAAAAACGTTTTTTTGTTTTAGAACATATGCTACAACTCACACCTATAAATGACGGCCTCATCCACAGATCGAAAACCGACTGGAGTGTGGTTTATGTGAACAGTGAATTAAGTGAAACCGAGATTTGGTTACAAGCATCACTCCAGCAAGATACGTCAAATGAAATGAATTTCCGAAAACCGATTGAAAAGTTTTTCTTTATGAGCATTGACAAGCTTTCGTATAGCCGGGAGGCAGTGCTTGGCCCAACCGACGGTCAAGACAATAACAAGTTAGTTTTAGATTTTTATTATTGCACTTATATTTGTAGCAGCACACTTAAAATTATGTACGCGAACAACTTGAGGATATAACTAAAAGATGCTATTATTAATATTATTACTAGATCTCAAAACCCACAACATCGATTGGTAGTACACGAGCTTAAAGGTGCTTGGACAAGTAGTAATCGAGACGTAGCATTCGCATTACTTGATTCTTTCGTGAAGACACAGGTTTGTTTGTTTCCGGTTTTAAAGTAAAATCATGTTTAAAATCGTCAAACCAAGTGTGGCATACAAACATCGCCTCATTTTTTTGATCCCGCAGCAATTAAAGAAAAACTTATCTACTGAGGCCTTGAAGAGTTTCTTCAGCAAACATGACGCCCCAACGGGAAGCCCTTTGAAGAGTAAAAACAATGGGGATGGAAAGAAAACAAATATTTCTACTGATATTGCCTCGCCGACGTCTGCTACGCAAGTTAGTTCCCTTTCCATACTGTCCCTTCAATAGGTAATAAGATTGCCAGTAAGATAACTTATTTGTGTTATTATTTATGTATGACAGCCGCCAAGAGCCCAAGTAGGCGCATCCCCATTAAGTAGCATTCAAGGACAAAATGCAACTGCATCATTACTTCAAAAACTAATATCTGAAGCAGAAAGTAGAGGTGTTGTTTTCTCCGAAGACATGACTGCCCCTCCTCCACAGCAAAGTCTACATGGTGTTGCTCAGAGCTCTGAAGATGATGTCATTCTTCACAAGTGGTTAAGTATGTAATCATCCATCTAATACTCGCCTAATTCATGATGTTTGCTGCCAAAGATGTACGTTATAACTGTGGGTGATGTGTTGATGTGTTTTCCTTATAGTTGAGCTCGTCAACTGCCAGGTATTGCTGAAAGGAACGGAAACTAGTGGCTATGTTATTGTCAGTGCTGCGAAAGCACACATTCTCCAACGAGAGCATAAACCAGTGTGGAAACACGGAACAATTGTACCCAAAACAACTTGGATTGGTGCCCTTGAAGGAATGCAGTATTATGCTACAGTGTCCGCCGGAAGCATTGAGACCCCTGAAGGTTCCCTCCACCCAAATTATAACCCTATTCTATTCTATCTAATATTATGTCATTCGCGAATTTTTGAGTTATACGGTTAACGTTAAAGTGACAAGTTATACATAGCTTGATTGATGTTTCATGAATTTCAGAAAATATTCAATGGTTATCCGTGGAAAACATTGAAGAGCGGGATACAACAGCCATAGCCAATATACCCGACATGGTCGGAAGTGGTCAGAGTGTAGGAGGCGTCGTCAGTGAAACGGTAACGACTAAAAAAATGAATCAACCAGTCAAGTTCGATTTTATAATAAATCCAGTCCTAGGAACTCACTTTCATTACAAAATGTAATATTTTATTAGGTCGGTGCATTGTCGGATGAGTCAACAGAGTCAGTTCAGCTCCAAAGAATTGTTTCCAGATGTAAATGCGAGTTCTTTTATGTCACTTTTGGAGAAACTGGCGTTGATAAAATCCCTTCTGGGATTCCTGAAATTCCTCCAGCACCAAGGGACCTGGAATTGTGGGATGAGATCAGCAAACCGGTTGAAGCATTTACCCTAATGCATTATGATCTGAATGTGTTTACGAACTCATTACAGGCAAGAAAGAAATGAACCTGAGGGAGCATAAATTTACGAATTACCCTTTGGCAAATGTTACATAATGTTATATGATTTTTTAAATAATTGTAGTATGCCATGATTATGGACATTGTTAACAATCTCGTTCTATACGTTGACCCGAAGAGGAAAGAAAGATTTGAGAAACTGCAAAGGTTGAGGTTCAAACTGCAGCTCCAAAGTACTGAAGCTCAGCGTGGTCCTATTCAGCAACTCCAAAATCATCTTAGGTAATACGCCCGTTGGTTGACTTATGGTTTGTGTATTTATCAAATAATTACTAGGCCATAAAATTGGACATTATAATAACAACTGAAACATGAAAATAATTATTGTTGTATACAGAAATCTAGTAAATCAGCTTCGAAGACTTGAAAAAGAGTCGTATTTAATATCAAAGCAGATTCAAGAAACGCCTACTAATGAAAACTTGTATCAGCAGCAACTTCAGCTGGAACAGCAGGTATGTGAACTTTATTCCACGGTATATTAGAAACTGATGTTTAGTAGGGAAAACTCTCGCCAATCTATAATTTTACAAAGCCAATAAAATATTTATTTCCCAATTACTAAATCGAGCACAATAGGGCTGTACCCATTAATTATAAGTAATACATGCGTAATTTCTCTTTTTAAGGTCAACGAATGTAAGGAACAAGTAGCAGCCAAGGGAGAAGAATTGCACATGATGATTATGTGTTTTAAGGTGCGTTCACCATTAGTGACTTTACAATTTCGATTTAGTTTAAGGTGTAAATAGATGAAACCTTAAATTGAAATGGGTTGACCGCTTCATAGGAAACCAAATTAGCTGCGTCACAACGACTCTCCCGCAAACGGGACAACAAGGATGTGTACCTGGTTAGAGTTTATGAAATCTGTTTCAAGCATGCCCAATGGCGTCTAACCCAAACAGATGGTCAGTTGGGTATCGCTGACTTGGTTCTCAGCAATTTTTTGTAAGTTCAAAAAAAGGGTTTCTAGTTTCTAACAATTAAGTTTACTTACGTTTAGATGTGTCGACTAAATTGTTGCATTTTAAATATTCTTTTAAAGGTACACGAAGGCAGATAAAAGTGACGATTCCGTTGAGCATTTATGTGAACTAGGATACATAACCGTCACGAACCTGCTTCCCAACCAGATTTACAAGGAAGTTCTTGTACCCTCTCATATCCATGCAAGCATGCCGGTTGACAGACAGGTATTGTTTGGAGGAGGAATGCAACTTTATGCATTTATTTTGCAACAGAACAGAATAATATCATACGTATACCGGACATGCGCATTCATTCATTGGCATATTTTATCAAACTTTTATTTAATAATTGTGTAGCGAACGCTGCGAGTATTTTGTAGGGATCGCCCCCCAGTTGGAGGGATTGCAGTGAAGGAGCATTTTGAAATCAATATTGCACCGATCACGATTGGAATGACGTACCAGTTTTTCAAAACTTTGTTCAAGTTTTGTTTTCCGGAAAAGGATCCTGAGAAGCTGGACGAGATGGATGTTAACGGAGGACCCGGTGACAATAGTGATACCTTATCAGTTTCAAGTGAAAGAACTGGAAACGGAAGCCATTTTTCGGATACCGCATCAGTCTCCTCGGTGCCGACTCTCGGCGTCTCAAGTCTGCCTGGTAAAGGAAAGAAGACGCGAATCAAGAGAAAGGAGTCTAAATTTTATGTCGCAATGAACAATGAAAAGGATGACGTCGAGAAGATGAAGGAAAGGGCTGAAAGAAATATGCTCTTTATCTGTGTTAAAATTCCTGAAGTACCTGTTCGAGTGAGCTACAAAGGAGAGAAGGATAAAAATATTGAGGATGTTCATGATGTTCACGTTATCATTCCAACGTTAGAGTACAATAATATCACTTGGACATGGCTAGATTTTCTCATTGCAGTAAGAAATCACAGTAAACGGGTGCTACTTTCTCAGGTAATTGAGAGCACAATTCATTCACATCTAATTCATCCGGTTCAAGTCAAGATTTTAATCTTCGCAAATCCCATTCTTTCTTCAATGCTGTTTTTTATTTTACTTTTATTATCAGGCCTTGAAGCAAAAACTTCTTTGGTCAAAGGCCATATTCTCAGATAGTGGTACGGTTCCACAGGAGGAAGACAAAGCAAAAATGTTGTTGGGATTGCCGGTATGTAAAAATTCTTATACTAATTAAATAAATATCATTACTGCTGTAAATTATAAAAAATTAAAATTGCAAAGTGAAGTCACTGACAATGATCACATGATTTAAAATGAATCTCTATTATTTTTAGGGTGATACTAAAGGTTTGATGAAGTCATTATTCGGTCCGCACAGGAAATAGATACCGCTGATTTTTTAAAAGAAACTGAGCACTTGAGAGCAAATCTTCAACTAAATTACCACATTATTATTTATTATTACGTAACATATATACTAATTAACTCATCACTATTACCTAGATATGCCAAAAAATAGGACGGACGTAGGCTTTTCTAGGTATAAAATATATAAAATGATTCGCTAATACGTATGTGATAAGCTTACTCAAAATAAATCAATAGGTTGTGAAAAGTCATGACACAGATACTACAGTACAATACAGTTTAATAATAATAAATCATTGTTTATTGATACGATCGTACTAATTATTTGACTATGTAAAGTTTACAATTTCATATAGCAAAACGAATCCCTTGTGCACATTTTATGGCCACGTCATTTTTGCTTCATATCCGCGATACTTCTTTTTAGTTCTCAATCCAGTGACAATGGTTGAACGCTTGGTAAAGGCAGTCTGTCCGCCAAACTTGGTATCCGTATCTGTCACAATAACAAAACACTTAATAATTATGATGGAATTGTACAACTTTGAGGATAGCTACTACGGATTACAATAATAATAATAATACAATATTTAACGGTATTCGAACGCTCACCTGGGTGAAACCTAACTGGTTCTTTCTGCACATATAGATTAGGTGGTAATGAATCCGCATTTCGAATAAGTTCATCATAAGGCGTACTTGTATTAATTTTGGTGTTGTAAAATTTAACCACGTCCCCTGTTGAAGTTTCAAAAACAATTTTATTCCGTTACTTGAAAAAAAAACTGTTTACCTTTTTAAAAAATTGCGACATTCTCCTGCCGATTGACACATTTAATTTGATGGAAACAAACTTGCTTGCTACTACGTATTCTTACCCACTGTGGCCATCATGTGAAGCATTGAGTTAGGAACACCGTGTTGAAACTCTTGAAAAGCATTGCTTAGCAGGTCGAATTTCTGCTTGGGATCACTAAGCTTGACGCTCATGAGACTGTGATTGTCTTCCTTGGCGTTTAGCGACCTTCTCGACAGTCCGATCACTCTTTCCATCACATCATCTGGGGGAGTGTATGGCTTCTGAAACCGGAGAAATCTGCGTCGCGGAGCCAAACAAAAAATATTATATTTAACTAACTAATTAAAAATTTTCCCTTTTTTATTTGCTCAGTTCTTTTTTTTTTTAGTTACCCCCTTGTGTTTAAGGACTCTGTATCAAATTCAAACTTTCTTGCTTCCACCATATCTCCAAACAGGATGGAGGATGACACCGGAACGCCCTTCTTTAACAGTCTATGATCCACCAGCTGGGTTCGTGGCGCCGTGTTTCCCAACTTGTTGTAGTGCATCCCCTTTGGGGTTCGAGTAGAGTAACGCCTAACAGTGTCGTGAAATACTAGTGGCGAAGAGGAACCATCATTCCTTGCAGCCACGCACCGGGACACCTACAACACACATCCAATGAATGAATTCAGTTGTTTCAAATGAAAAAAGAGAAGAGAATCACATCCACCCACCATAATTATAGGTAGACTTTGTAATTAAATGATTCAATTTCACTTGATTACAACAACTAATGATAAAATATGCAAGAAATTGTGAACCTCCTTCAGTAGCTGAGACGACTGAGCCGACTGACGCAACATGGTCTCCCCTCCTTCCTTGCTCAACCAAAAGTAAGTTTAATAATTAATTAGTTGTTTAAGTTGTCCAAAATTGAAACTGATGAAGGATCACTCTCTATATAAAAAAACAAATTACGACAATCATGGATGGTTATTTATAAATGTTTCGGAAAATAAATAGACCACTACTCAACCGGTTAAATGATAATCAACCCTGTCACCTGTAATTCTTTAATTAAGTATATTATGGAAATACCTACTACAATCAATCAATTTTTTTTACCATAAAATCCCAAATTCCAATTAGAGTTGCCAGCGGAAGGTGGACAAGACAGGTGGTGGTATGGTGGTGGCAAGAGGAGAAATGCTGAGCTTGACGATGAATGATGGAACCCCCCGACGACAGACCCGCACTTTCAAATGGCTATTTATTTACTAGTCTTTACCGTATTTTTGATTGAGCTTTTGATGACTGACTTGACGATTGGCTGAGCAAACAACTAACTAACCCACTTGACACAAATACAAAAAAGAAGTACCTATTCATACCTGTCTATCAACAACAACAAATTCCTTTGATTTCCAAAAATGACATCTAAACTAAACATTCACATTATTATTTCTATCTATGCACTATGATCTTCAAATTTCAATTGACACGAATAACCAACAAAAATTCTACAGCATTCCTTCACCCCTCCATCCGCATCCTCCCAACTGCCAACTCCCAACCAACCGTTACCGTTGCCCTTTCCAGTGAATCTCGTCTCCTCTTCACTAATTAATTTCTTTGTTTTGTTTTTATATTATTATTTCTTCACCCTATCCTCTCTACCTGCCTACCTGGACGGATGGATGGAATGGAACACTTTTTTTTGGCACTTCCACCTTCAAATCCAGGCTAGGGCACTCGGAGACATTTCATCAAGGAAGAGAGCTCAGTCATTCATTCACTCACTCAATATATATACGCAAGCAACCAAAAAAAAAACAACGTCAGCTCAGCAAAGCCGTCGTCCACCCACCGTTGCCCTCCGCAACTACTCTCTCTCTCTCCCTTGTTGGGTGGTATACGTAGTTGGCGGTGGGAGCCCGCAGACGGCACTAGATGTTCGAAAAGCTCCACTACTCTTCCGGCTGCACATACATACATGAAGTGCTTGTTTCTGGGAGGAGGAGAAGGAGAGGACGACGACGACGGAGATGATGATGAGGAGAGAGAACGAACGCAGCAGCATAGCATCGGGTCACCGTCAATGACTTGCTTTCTTACCTTTATTGCGCTTCCCTTTCGTGTCTGACTTTCTAAAGCCTTTTTTTGCCTCGCTTCTTCTGGCTGGCTCCTGCCCGTACGCTGCTATCCTTACCATACCACACGTACGTACGTAGATGCCGATGATACCGATAATACACAACGAAACGATACATATCCGACGGGCCAGCTAGAGAGTCTAGCTCCCAGAGAGTTTTTGTGGCAACAAAGTAGCTCATATAATATAATATACCTACCTCTTCTATCCTCTATCGGCTCTATCCCATCATCATCACAACAATATATACAAAAAAAATAGCTATCAATGCTATCATCATCGTTGAATGTGTAAAGCCCAACCCAACCAAACCAAATCCACAACACAGTATATCTAACATTAATACTTACTTATATACACTTTTTTTATGCATCAATGTATCTAAAACTAAACACATCGTCATCATATCATCATCATCCATATCCATAACCTATGCACACACAGTCGAGTCCGTACCGTAAAATCGTAGTAATAGTAATAATAATATGTGAAAATTTGGCGTTCCGTTGCGTTGGTTTGGTATAAGGGGAAAATATATTTTACTATCTTGTCTTGTAAAAAAAACTATATTTCTTCGGTGTAGTAGGTCTCATCCTTATAGGATTCCATAATATTCCATTCCTTCCATATACGTATAACCACCATACAACCACCACCTCCAACCTCACAACAACACACGGACCTTTTTAGATACATGAAAAAGTGTACAACAACGCAGCAGCAGCAGCAGCAGCAGCAGCAGTAATGCAATGATAAAAAAAAATGTTTCATCTAGTCGGACGGACCTTCGCTCCTTTGCTTTGCCTCTTGTACATAATGAATGATGCGAAAGTTATAACGACGACGAGATTGTAAAACAAGAAGCATATTATATATATATTATCATTTCATATGTATCGTATCGTATCGTATGTATATTAGAAAGCTGACAGATAGCGAGCAATATGTTTTTTTGTCCTACCAAAAATATTTAACAAAATTTTTTATCACCAGTTTAAACACTATCTCAAGCTCTCAACAGGCTGATAAAAAATATATATATATTATATATATTACATTTTTGGTAATAAAAAAGATGAGCATGTAAATATCCTGATTGAATTAGTATATAATAATATTTAATAAAAATAAGTTTGTAATTGAAGGTGGATAAATGTTTCATGATTTTTTAAAAGGAAAAATGCATAGCAGAAGAAACAAGAAGCTTACAACACTCTTTTATGAACCTCTTCTTATATACTTCCAATAGTAACGTGTGTTTTGAGAGTAGAAAAAAAATGCCAAGGAGGCATATGGCAAGAAAAAAGGCGGCGAATGAGGCTTTGCATGCATCATTTCTTCATCATGTTCTTTAAACAAAATGTTACAAAAAAAAGTTTTATAAAGAAAAAAAAAGGCTAAAATGTATGTAAATATGGTACAATGGTACATATATTATGATGTTATATGAAGAACTGATTGTTCTTGTATATGATATGATGTAGAAGAATAAATAAATGAGGAATCTTAAGACAAACTGCCGTTTCCTTGCTGTCTTAGCATTTTCGCCAATAAGGAAAAAAGATGATCCACTTGAGTTTTTCATATGAAATACATATTATTTATTATAATGACACAAAATAATTGTATGGATGGAATCTGTGTGGTGTAGTGTTTTTATAGTGTTGTGTACCGTCCGAACACATTTTTGGTTGGAATGGTACTTTTTGCGTCATCGTGAGTCGGTCGGAATCAATGTGAAATTTATTATAAATCAGAGAGGAGAGGGGATTACAAGATATACATAATATTCTGATAAATGACAATGACAGAATGTTTGTCTAGCAACTGTTCAATGAATAAAATGTTGCGAGGTATGTATGGAATGGAAAGGGCAAAATAAATTTAGCATCACTTGTAGATTTTGCAATTTTTGTCACATGATATGAGGATGAATTATAAGCATTTACGCATGCAATATTATGTTTCCTTTGATTGCCTCATTATAGATAAAACAAAATACATAGGTATATCTAGTTTAGTAGATAATGCTCAATCTAGAACTGGTTCGATATGAAAAAATCATTTTTTTTGCTCTACAATCCTCCTCCTGGATATACGGATATTTTTGACTGAGAAAGTTGCATGCATAATGTAGTTCTGTTGTAAGTTCTAGCTCGCTAGCTTCTTCTTCGTCGATATGAAATGCTTGAGCCGCCGCCGCTTTCTTTCTTGGCTGACGAAAATGGAAAAATACATGAACTCCTCCAGTTCGAAGCACGAAACTAGCCTGCTTAACCTCCTCCTCCTCCTCCTCTTCTCCTCCTAGAACAAAATGCATAAAAGATACACAATATATATGCATACAAATCGAAGAGCGGAAAACGCATTTTTGGTTTTGGCTTGTGTCGGTCGTTCGTGTCGTGTGCCTGCTTCAAAAAGCTTCGGAGGGTTTTTCATGGAGAACAACCAAAACACAAGTTGAAGCGTAGCGTAACTAGTAGTATTTCTTTCTCAAGGATAAAGTCAACTATAAATCTATGAAAAAATAAAATGTTAATAATATGCGGTTTATATACACATATGCATGCCTTGGCTCATGTAGATTCCTCCGGTGAAAGCGAACCAAGACGAGGACGCGGACGAGGACGACGCCGACGACGACTCCATGAAAAATTTGATGTATATGCATTTAGAAGATTAGGGAAAAATGTCGCGCGCGCCAGGGGTACGGCGTAACCCAAAATCATAATATTGTGTGTATCGTTTGGAGGAAGTGTGTCGGCTTTTAAAAATACTGTGACGGATTAAAAGAACTGGGTTGCTTTGTCGCCAACTCATATGTGATTCTGATATCCAGTATGAAATTGAAGATTTTCCCTGATTGGATCGAGACGATAGGTGTCATGATGATCCGCTTAGATAAGTTGCATTTTTTTATAGTTTTGTAGTTTATGAATTTAACCAATTTTCATGCCAGCAAGTCATGATCGAGTATATGCCGTGTGAATTGGAAATGTAAATTTTTTTTTTGATTTAGAATTATTCATGTGGGAATATTTCCCATTCTTTTAATTCTTTCGATAAGCATCATGAATATTTTTTTTATAAAAACTTGTTAACAAATCATTAAAATACTATCTCAACATGTGTCCATTTGGAGTTAATCAAGACTGTACATAATAATGTAAAAACAGTACGTAAAACTCTCATATCAAGTATATATATGCATGCACAGGAAAGTAGCGTAACTTTTTTTTTACATGGGTTGGTCAAAACGGAATACGAGTTTCTCCACTCGTTTTTGGTCGATAACACAACATAGCCGCTGGAGAATGAGCATGATATTCCAGAAAAAAGGAAGAAGAAGAAGCCGATTTTTGCCGATCTGCTTGCATCCTCCTCCTACTCCTCATCGTTCTCATCATCATCATCACAGCGAGGTAATATCAGCCAGCATCTTCTTCATCACGACGATGATCATGATGATCAACATCAACAACAACAACACAGTCTCAAAAGTCTGAACTGAATAGTCCTTCACGACGATCCCTACCACCACCGTTTGGGCTTTTGTGGTTGTTGGTGGTGTTCCCTCGGTGGGAAGTTGACCACCCCCACCAACCATTCTAAAAACGGTCTTTTGACATTCTTAAGAAAAGTTTTTAATCCGGACAGGAAAGTTTGTAACGGCTTTTGACCAAGAAAATTAGTTGGAGGGGATGAGTGACCCCGGCACTTTAATATTTCTCATATATTAATGAAGATCCTCCTTGGATAGAAATGCGCATAGTGATCTCTCTTTCATCCCGTGTTCCTCCGGTATATTATTGTACTGAATTGTCAATATATGCTAAAAAAATCCTCAAAATAGGAGAGAACGGAACGGAATCCTGCTCCTGCTGAATCCATGTAATGTGTGGGAAACTGGAAGAAATATAGCGCCTGAATCACATGGCTTGGCATAGCAAGGACGGGATATCCTAAGGGTGGTGTACTCCTCCAAAACGGAGCATATAGAGAAGAGGTGGAGATTCAAGGGGTCAATGTAAGCTTCTAGCGGAGCTGGCGGGGGTGCCAATAACTAGCCGGTTGTGCGATTGTCAGAAAAAGCCAAAAGGAAAACAGAACAGTTTGCAGGGCCTAATAACAGCATCATCATCATCATATCACATCACATCATCACATAGGCTGAATGTTTTCAACAATCCAAGTAGTACAATACATGTCGGATATGAGGAGCGTATTATAATACACGACGAGCGTATGTTTGCGAGTTGAGCTTGCTTTTGAAGCAAGTCCGTGTCCGTAATAATAATACGTAGTACCTATGCAGGCAGACACGCAGACTTTGTATTACGATGTGGACATCCTCTATTTTGGGGGAGTTAATCGTTAGGTGAAATTCGCCACTATGTACATACATATAACGTACAACAGTCAGTAGTGTTTACAATATTTCAATGTTCGTTGTTTGTTACGTTTTACGTCGTACGTAAAAGAAACTTTCTACTAACCTAACACTGCCTTTGAACATTGAGCATTATCGAAATCCAACAATGAAACATTAAACAGGGCAGCAAGCATCATCATATTATTATAATCATAATAATACAGAAATGAATCGATGGGTTTCCCTGTTTGTTCCTTTAGGTAATAATAGTGGTGTTGTTGTATGGATGTAACGTAGTAGCACAGATCCTTTCATATCATATCATCGTCATAAGTAACCGTAACCGTAGCAGTTGTATTAGTATTGGTAGACGCAGAACAACGACGACACACGGCCTTAACTGGTGATGCTCTCAATGATTCTTTTGTAGAATATAACGCAGCAGAAAAGAAACCCTCGCTCGTCGTACACGTCAACGACGTATATAATATTATTATGGCTGCGTGTTACGTTATAATGTTCTTCTTATGTTAAGTCCACAAGTTTGTAAGACGCGTAGTAGTAGTAATGGTAATAAAGTAGCACGCAGCAGAGTGGATGGAAAAGGGTTTGCTCTTGCTCTTGCTCGTTGCTCGTCATCGAGCAGAATTCTATATATCATCATCATGAAGTTTAGTTTATAACATGAGGGAAGGAGCACAAGGAGTCCAAGTCCAAACCGTATTGAATTTGAGAGAGTGTAGGGTTTCTGAAGTTGATGCCACTCTGGTGCAATGAAGAAATCCCAAGAATGCTGTACTCATTGCCTGTTGGCTTGTGTTGTTGTGGGGTCTCGTATAGTAGCTTCAACTGTTGTTGGTTAAGTTAACATCGCAAAATAGGGGGGCCCCAATAATGCACAGGAATGAACGAACGACGAGCACCACTCTAGGACCTGATGGGACCGACCGTGGTGGTGGTGGTGGTGGTGGCTCTCCTCTGTTCTGAACTCCTACTCCGTCCTGACACATAATGCGTATGGGGAATCTGAAAGAGTGAAAAGACTTGAGCAATGCAATGCAATCTGCAGCAGCAATCCAATAATGATATGAGTACACACTTGGTTAATATAAGAATATAATCCCCACATCCACATACCTTGATCTAGTAGGTATCTCCCTTTTGCCGTCGTGCCACACACATCGAGGAGACGAGGAGAGGAGGGCTCTGGCTGCACAGCACAGAGCAGGTCGAGACTACTGACGACGACGTTGAGTAAGTTTAACCAGACAGAAACAGAAGAGAGAAAAGTCGACGAATCTCCCAACAAACAGCGTAGATGAACGAGGAGAATGAACGGGAAAACTAGCTTAAACTCTACTCTATATTGTATTATACGATGATGATGATGATGATGAGATGAGGAGCGAGCGAGCAAAGCAACGGGTCAATTCAACAATGCTTTTTACTACAAGACTCTAAAAAGACTTGTTCTACAGCTTGGTTATGTTATTATGTAGTATATATATATATATGCTGCTTTGCCTGCTTAGCTTCCCTCAATAACACTGATTCACTGTTCACTGTTCACTACTACTCACTAGAATATTATTATAACACAATGTAGAGTAGAGAGAGATATTTTTTTTATATTATATGTATATGTACATATCATTATTATGTTATGTTGGTGAGGCATTATTGCTATTACGTATCCTTGCGCTGCTGCGAAACGGAATAGGATATAATATTGGATTGGATGGATGGAAATGGAATGTATGTATTGTAAGAGCGAGAGAGAGAGAGAGAGAGAGAGAGAGTATGTTGTATTATGGTTGGTTGCGATGTCTATGTGCTGTCTTCTTCTTGCCCGTCAGTTCAGTGGTGAGTGTATATAGAGATAGAAGAGGTAAGAGCCAGTCTTCAGCAGCCATCTTCGTCGCCATTGAAAGGTGAAAATCCTTGTGCTCACTTTGATTTCTTGATTGTCCTCGTGTTATGGGGGTCAAACAGGGCCATGCTAAGTGACACTGAAGACAGGTGAGGGTCAGCGACCATGACTAACCCCAATAACGGCGCTAGTTTGGAGGACTGTCACAGCAACTTTTTTGCATTAACTGACTTGTGCGGGATCAAATGGCGTCGCCTGGTCTCAGATGGGTACCTGGGGTCGTCAGGTCATCACCCCCAGCATCACCATCACCACCACCAGCCCCACGGGCCTTTGGACGACCCGGTTTTGTCTTCGTACGCCCGTTGCTTGGCCTCCGACATTCTGTGCGTTTGGAGACGCTCCCCAAATGCGAAGCAAAGTCAGTCGACTACTCCACACGATCCGTTTCAGCCTCAAGCGGGGACTACTACCCCCACACAAACTTCCCCGCATTTCATGCATTCTCATCAACAGGGCCCTTCAGGGGGACCAGGAGGTGGCTCATCCAATCAGCAACAAAATCAGTCGCAGCAGCTAGGCATGCACCACAGCAGCATGCAGCAGATGATGTCGCCGCATCTAATGGGTCCGGGTCCAGGATCATCACATCATCCCCACTCAGCATCCGGAGTGGTGGGGGCCGGGCCTCCTCCATATCCGTCAAGTGGCCAACCACATTCCCATCAAACTCCTGGACAAGGGTTTTCAACGTCACTTTCACCAATAACACATTCACAACAGTCACTATTTAACTCAAATAATGCCAACATTTCAAGCAGTAGTAACGGTTCCAGCCTCAGTGGTCCCAAAGAGCTCTGGATATTTTGGTACGGTGAAGACCCCGACTTGAATTCGCTAGTTCATTCTCAACTGTTGAAATCCGAATCAGAGCAGGGCTCTTGGGAGAATGGCTTGTCCTACGAATGTAGGACGTTGTTGTTTAAGGCACTCCACAATTTGATAGAACGGTGTCTCCTTGCGAGGGATTTCGTCAGAATAGGCAAGTGGTTCATCCAACCTAGTGAAGATAACACAAAAACAAGTGGTAATAATAATAATAATAATAATAATAATAATAATAATCCTGGAGGACTCTGCAATGGCGGAACTGGAAATAGTAGCAGTAGTAGTAATAATAGTAATACTAGTGGTGGAAGTAATAGTGGCAATAGCAGCAGCAGCAGCAGCAGCAGCAGCAGTAGCAGCAGTAGAAACAATTTCCCGATGCAACTTTCCTTTTCCTTTGCATTTTTCGTTCATGGTGAAAGTACGGTGTGCATGAGTGTTGATGTGCGTCAGCATCCCTCTGTCAAGCGTGTGAGCAAACAGCATTTAGCAGCGTGTCAGTCACCCAACCAAACTGTGCCAGTGATCTTGGCGCCATACGGTCTTGCTGGAACTCTGACCGGTGTAGGTTATCGCATGAACGATCCAGGTACTCATAAAATTCTGGAAGAATGGAAACAATTTTATCCGGTGGAAGCAGCGTTGAAATCACCAATTTACGATATATCCTCAACATCATCATCATCATCAACACATGGACCACATTCCTCTCCTCATTCTGCAACCAATGGTGGTGGTAACACACAACAGTCATCCTCCTCCCCAGGAATGAACCAACAAAGTGCCCCTAGTTCATCTTCCGTAGGAATTCCACCAGTGTTAGAAGTGATTGTTGGAGGGGTTCGGATGCGATACCCTTCGTGTTATGTTCTGTGCACCGAGTTGGACGATTTACCACGATCTCTTGAGTCTGCCAGCTCGAGCACTCCCTCCAGCTCTGTGGCACTACGGAGCAAATCCTCCCCCAACAAAACAACAGTTAAAGATTCCGAATCCGCGGCTTGTCCAGCAGTTAAATCACCCGGACGGCCTCAAGGCTCTCTCACAACATTACAGAAGGTATCTATCTGCGCATCACACATAAACTACCAAATTTGAACAAATAAAATAAAATGACTGCACCACAAAACGGGGAAGCAGTATAATATATACTACTACTACGCAATACCACAGTGTTTGAAATTATATAATTTACCTATACTAATTAATTTATGCTCTCAATTTTAGGTTGACAAGGTCGAAGGACTTTTACCAGAGAGGGTTTGGCAAGAAACCATTTTGCCATCTCAACCAGCCACGAAAAGTAGTAGTAATGATCAGTCATCAAGCAGCACGTCTTCCTCCGAGCAGGCACCTTCGCTTACTAATAATTCTACATCCCCACCTGTGGAAACGGGCGGACAGTGGGATTTTGTAGATCCATCTAAAAAACTGGGGTGTTCTTGCTCAAAGTTAGTTATTTGCAATTGAAATAAATGTAATAATGTAAAGGTAATCAGTGCGTGGTAGCAAAAGTTGTTAAAACATTGTTATTATATTTCTCTCACTCTCACTGTTTCAGATGTAAAAGGCCATCGGGATCAAAAGGGATGATGTCTGGTAGCCAGAGTACAAAGAGTGGTACAAAGGTGAAAAAGAGTACGTTCCATAAACGGTCCTTACAGCAGTTATCCCAAATAGAAAGCTGGGCTGCACACTGGTCCTCTTTAGAAGATCCCACATCAGCTTCACCTACGAATGCAAATCAACCAATGGTTAATGGTCCAATCAAAACTGAAAACCAAGGAATTACCAATCAGCAACATACTAACAGGTTGATGAACACTCGTTATAATCAAGTTTCTAACGAGCTGAGTCGAGTAGAAAGAAAGACTAGGTGCTAACGCTAATCCCCGTCGTGACCTAGAATAGTAATAGCAACAGTCAGTCAGTAGATCAGCGTTGCTTCGTGTAATCAAAAGTGAAACGCGAATGACAAAAACACGAACGTTAAAATACGATTATGTTGTTTTTTTGTGTCCAAATTTATAAAAACCACTACCAGGCCTGTCAGATCATTATGTTCATTGAGATATCTATTTAACAACTGGAGTATCACAAATATAGAAGAAGAAATATAGTTATACTAATGAATAATCATGATTTTCCCATTGATATATTTTTCTTTCATATTGCTGCTTGTTTTTTGTATCAATTTGGTTGTTGTAAAAGAAGCCTACTTTTAACACTCATTGTAACAGGGCGATCAATTGTCTAAAATTCTGAAGAAGAAGAATATCAATTTACGTTTCTTTCTGTATTGTATAATTTTTAATTGTGTCATTGTTAAAAACGGAGTCCGGCTGCTGATTCCATGAAATTCATGAATGGGCAGCGTGCAGCCCGATATATGTATGTATGTACACTTAAAGCACAGCAAAGGATGTACTTCTTTAGGCATAAATTATTACTAACCTGTATTTACGAAAAAGGGGCCCTTTAAATATTTTTATTAGAACAAGCGCTTAGTGGTACAGGCAAAAAAATCATGGAAACATGAACCTTTTAAACCAATTATAGGCCTCATGCCAATATTATTACTACTGTAATGTACTACTACTTCATATGTAAGATAAACCCCTTCCCTTGGCCAACATTTTGGACCGTTTCCACTACTACCACTACTACTTTCACCTTCTCAGAAGCACGCATGCGCAACCGCATAGACGCTAGTAAATCCAGTAGAGGAGTAATCTGTCAAAAAGAAATCTTCCATTTTGAACTAATTTTCAGAACGGGGCTAATTAGTTACCGTAGAACCTCTAAACGTACAATTATTATTACCTATTCTAAAAGTACACCTGGACAGTTTAATAAGAAAGACTTATCCAAGCCCCTGCTAATCATGACAACCACGACCTTGATCGGCCGGTGGTGCTAGTTAAAAGAAACAGTAGTGCCCTACTGGTTACCTTTCAACCTTGACACTGATATTTGAATTGGCAATATATGTGGTTACACTTGAACCAACTATTACCGAAATACGTGAGGATGAAAAACTATTATTATTATTATTAAATATTAATTTTGTGAATTGTGTGTGACTTACAGAGGTAATGGCCCTCCTGGTACTCCACTTGGAGGCCCACCTTCTTACAAGGCGGGAAGCGCAGCTATGGGACTAGGCAGCGAAGGTCCTGGAGCGTCTCCAGCGTCCGTTGCTCCTTCCCCCTTAGCTACCCCACGTTCTCAGCCATCATCAGTATCTCAACCGGAGCCCCCAATGCCGACACTGAGTCCTCAACCAAGTAGTAGTGAAAAACCTCAAGTCCAGACTCCCGACAACACTGGCCCCAAATCTGTATCATCTTTGTCAAATCAGGTGAGAGCAATTTACTAATCAACAACATCAATCATTCAATCAAGCCTTTTTCGACTTTCTTGTTAATGAAGCAAGGGAAGAAACCCACGAATCAAAGAAACCATCCTCACATCATCCTAGTATTCAAGCTAAAGTATATCTAAAATATAAAAGACTTACCGAGAATTAGCAAAATTCTCTCTTTCTGTGAAATCGAATCTCACTCATCGTTAGCAACCGCTGAAATCACAGATATACGACGAGACAATATAATAAGATAAAATAGAAAATAATGGAACTTTATTACTCTTTACGGAGCACACTGCCACTGGCATTAAGTATTACCTCAACTTTTCACTTTTTCTTAATTATTATTATTAATTTATTAAGTTGTGAAAGTAAGCCAACCAGATCACTTTCATCAATTATCACAAACTGCTAAAAAAAACTTTCAACGTTTAAACCTATTCATGAATGATGACGACGCACTATTTTTACTTGATTCCATTGATTTGTTTTAAAAATTTAGAAAAAAATAAGCTTAAAACATTGCCTGCCTTTTACCTGCCTGCATGGCAATCAGGCACTAATGCATTTGACAAGCAGTAGCTCACTACTGTCGCCTAATAAACCGCCACCAACAATTAAACTAGCAGCTAAAGTACAGCCAAACAGCAGATTAATATACCACGCACGCCTGCAGCCTGCCTGACTAGACAAATCACCTGCACATTTTCCTATTTTTTTTGGAATAAAATATTT
>JAANSN010000462.1:0-58661 GCA_036850665.1 Dicranocentrus wangi | reverse complement strand
CGAAATACGCTTTTAGCAGCATTAAAACTCTTTGTGCAGGTATTTAGGTAGAGTTAGAGGAAGCCCTCCAACTCCTCCACCTTACTATCAACACGGGTGGAGCAATAAAAGGTATTATTATTATTTGACCATGTTGCATTTAAAGTTGTAAAGGCAATTGGAGCTGACAGCTGACCTGGCACCTGGTGGCCATGGGTGGGTTGATGACAAAATACTTGGGATTAGTGGGTCCGAGTTGAGTCGTGCTACGTCATTAACTTTATATAGTTGAAATTTAAGTACGTGAATTCTGTCGTATAACAGGTTACCAATTGAGAAACAACTACGGACTTCAATGAATTTTATTATCGATCCATCCAATCATGATTTTCACTTGTGTTCTGTTCGCTGTTCAGTTTTTATTTTCCCCTCTTTGGCCGAGTTTAATATGTGTGGGACAGGCAGTTTAGAGCTGGCTCTCTCCTTAATTAGATTTCACCCGAGGACAGGCGCAAACTAAAAGTGAAAGCTTCAAAAAGAAGTGATGAAAATAAAAGGGAAAAAAGTTTTTTGATGTGCGGAGCCCAACAGAGTGAACAACAAAAGCATAAAAAAAAGTGGGATACATGCAGGGAGGAGGAGATTGAAAGCCGTTTTGCGCCCGGTCCGATTTGCATAAAAATCCAATTAGTTCATGCATATGGAGTCGGCAGTCTGTCAAACTTTTAAAATCATCTACTTTTCATCATGGGCAGCCTAAATGGGGAAAATACGTCGTACGCATTTCCATAATCCATAACTTTACGTGGAGTAAACAACATCCAAGCAAGTCAAAAAATATGGCAACTCATTTATAAAATTAGTAAGCTCATAAACGAGCCGAGATAAAACACCCGGATTTTTACGTTGATTAAGGAAAAGTGTGGTGGATATTATGGAGCAAACATTATGGAATGAAGAAAACTGTAATCATCATCCGCTGCCAAAGCACAACGGCTTGTCGTGGATAAATTATCCTCATCACGAGGGGTTATATATCCAGCAGATGCATGTTTTTGAGGTGGATAGTTCCTCCTCCTTCTCGGCACATTACATCGCTCACCAAATTTCCATATTCAATTCACTCTCCTTATTAATATCTTGCTGGATCGGAAACAACAATCGATTACTTATTTTCCAGCACCACCACAACAGCCAGCTCCGAAAATACATTCTGTGGAAAAGTTTTTTTTTCGGGCTACTTTTCTTCCAAAAGAAATGTGACTTGGAGGAGTAAGAAGTGTATCATGTCAGAGTTCCTTTTACGAGAGTATAACGCATTTTACGATTAGAGGAGAGTGACTATATGACCAACTTATTTATTCAGCAACAACTGGCGTCCTCCTCATCCTCCTCCTCCTATCCTATACGGATCAGATCACGTCTTCCTCCGCTGGGCAACGATCACGCGGAGAAAGTTGGGATTGGGAGTGATGGAATGTGACTCCACAACTCCAAACTCATCCTGTGCCTATATATTTTCAACGTAGTCGGCACTAAAAATGTTCTTTAGTGCTCAACTTTTGGAGGCTGGAGAAGAATGAGGGGATATAATATAATATGGGATGGTGACGGCGGTGCGGTGGTGCTGTTGACTGGTGACTTGCTTCCATAGTGTACTTTTATTTTTTCTTTGCCAGTCACTCCGTAGTCAACTCGTCCATCCATCATTGTTACAAGTCTAAATGGAAACAAACCGGGAACACGGAGTGTGAACAACAACCTGTGTGAAAAACGAGCTCGAGGTTTCCTCAACTTTCCAAGCTCCACCGCGAGAACACCACCGCACCGCCGTAATGTTTATAAAGTGGGACTAGTGGGGAATGAATATAGACTAGCTATGCAACTGGCACGCCATGATATCAACCTCTTCCCTCATTTTTCTCAATCTTGTTCCCTCTTCCGTGCCCATTAGTCTTCCAACATGGGAAGGAGCACTGCGTGGAGGTTGTAGTTCCAGGAATCGAATATGAGGAATAGCGAGTATATATCTTGCATGTAACCTCCATTATAAGTGAGAGTCTTGTGGGGAGAGAGATGATGACTCTGATTATTACTTTTTGCGGAATGATGACTTTCTCCAGACCTCAGTTTATTGCTTGCTAGAGAGAGAGAGGACTTATTGGGCGGGGGTGGTATGATGATAGAGCTTGCTTATTTCTTCGCTATCTTGTTCATTTTAACAGCTGCGGAATGAATGAAGCTAATGTCTAGCTCACCAATTTGCTCTTCTCCCACCCAGGGTTCATCAATAACACCTAGATTCCTTTTGAATGGTGATATACTTGTATACACATTGGCACATTTTAAACAACTTTCTCGAAATCCCCAATAGCGTATACCATTATTTGCTCACCAATTTTCTCTTTTCCCACCCAGGGTTCATCAATAACACCTAGATTCCTTTTGAATGGTGATATACTTGTATACACATTGGCACATTTTAAACAACTTTCTCGAAATCCCCAATAGCGTATACCATTATTCTCATCCACTGTCAACATTGTCCAGCCGGCTGATCCCTTCTCCTCCTCTCAATTTTGAAACTCTGGCAATAACCCGGCTCATTGACCGTGACAGTGCCAATTCAATGTGAAATTAGGCCCCACCCTCCCCTCATCCCAACTTTTGGAAATTGAGATAGCAATATAGCGAAAGCATAAAATAGAGAAAGTTCATTAGCATTAAATGTTCCATACAGTTTTGACTGCTTACGATTAGTTCCAATCCAGCTCGAAGCGAAATGTTTGATGCGTACATTATAGAGAGCGTACATGGGAGAGGACTCCGTAGACAAGGCCGCCAATAAGCTCTCTGGGAAGGGAAGAAGCCAGCTGTTTTGTAGTTTCAGCCAGGTTTCCCCATTGCAATCCACTTTAATGAACCCTTTACGCTAAGCCCCGGCTTCGGACGAAGACGGAATGCACAACAGACAGACAAATGTTTCTAATGCACAACACGATTTGAACCACCACCACCCGGCTTTGTCTTCTCTCATCCAGACATCATTATTACTTTTTCTTGTGGTCTCGGGAAAAGCATTTCAGAAAGAGGAAAAAACAGGTTGCCCCTTTGCGCACAAAATCAGCAACAACGAGAGTTAAGAATGCGATGGTGTGGTGGGTCTTGTAGGGTTAGAGGCACTATCTGTTTACTGGTTGGATTGACATGGACAAGGTGTTGATTTTCTTGGGCTACTCCATACACATTTTAATTTCCTGTGTAGTAAGCACCACAAGCTGGTATAATTTTAACAGGATTAAACCCAAAAATCCTCTATTCATGTATACGAAGTACATTCAACCCGAAAGGCTTTTCTTCGGGGGATCCTCCTTCCCTTCTATAGCCCTTATTCCGAGTCTGTCTGACTGGGCTTTTCACAAAGCCAGATTCTCTGGGAAGAAAGTGGAGAAAGTGAGAGAGCCAGAGCCAATTTTTCTCCTTCCTTCCTGATTTCATTCATTTATCCTACCTTTTCTCTCCAAAAGCCTCTTCCACTAGATCAGTCAGGGGAAGGGAAGCATGCAGGAGCCTATAAGCTTGTACACGTACAAGTATCTGGTCCATCGCGGAACATCACCGGAACAAGAATGATACCACCACCATCACCACCACCTACGTTTTTAGTTTATAGAAAGGGAAAAGTGGATCTATGTATGCCTTACTTGCTGCAATGGTCATATAATATAAATGCGCGGTGAAGCTTAAGTATTTGCACCCTCCTCCTTGTTATGATAATACTGGATCCTGGATCTTTTTTGATGTAACATAGCCACCAGCGTTACAATATGGTGGGGCGCGCGTGAAGTGAAGCACGGCTTGTGATTTCGTCCGCTGAATAGAAATCCAAATCCTTTGCTCCAAGAGGAAAAAAGCGGCGAAAAAATGGAGAGAGAGAGAGAGACCCAGGCAGGCATGCCATATGTGTGGGGCTTGTTACACATTGTGTTAAAGTGAAAGCACTTTACTCTTCCTTGCCTGCATTTTGCCTTAGGTTTGTCAATTTAAGGGAAAACGTGCATGGCGTTCCTCTGTCGTTCCCCTCCTTCTTGGAGCGCATCAAGGGCGCTCTGCAAATGGGAAAAAATCCCTTTGATTTCTTCTTGAGAGAAAAACGCTTTCAGTGAAACAAGCATGGTTGGGAGAAAGGGGGGATATGGAGGGCAGCGGCAGGGGCACCCCGCATCTCATAAAAGCTGCACATCCACTGCAATACCACCTCCACCGCCACCATCTCATATACATATCACATTTGGCCACAACTATTCCGTTTCAGGACTATTGCACAACATTGCAAACAACATCATTTACTAACAACACACAAAAGGGGAGGGATCGGACCCAAATCCCACTAAATACTAATGGCGGTGAGCGAGTGTGGTAGGGATTGCTGGCGGACATGTATAAAAATGTATAAAAATGTTCATACAAAAGAGCCCCTACAGCCAGTCAACAATTCTGAATTTCTGTTTTTTTTTGCACGAGGAGTTCTGCCTTTGCAGAGTGTTATACCCGGAGAAAAAACCAATATTCTCCTCTCAACCAAAAACAAGAGAGGAGGAGGAGGGGAGATGGATATTCCGTTGAGTTCTTTTTTTTCTTCTTTTTTTTGAAAAAAGCATCCTATTTGTATTCCGCCTGGGTTAGTGTCCTTTTGCACATGCCATCATTTCTCAATCTATTTCCGTCATGATATGATCACATCTTTTCGCATGTTCTTCTCGTTTCTCGTTCTTTGCAACTTATCATCATGGTTGTGTGCTACGCAGTGTGGATTGGATGACGACAACGAGCGGAGCATGATGGTCCTTGTCTCTCTCACTTTTTATATGAAAATATGAATATAAGTGGCTGCTGCTGGCCTTTGTGAAGTGCACCTTTATTCCTCTCTCGCGTGTTCTGGTCGCCCCGTTGTTGGTCTGTGGAACGCAAAATGGAGGAATTGGCTGAGGTGAAAAAACGGAAAGGATTCTCCATTTTTTCCCTCTCGCTTCAATCGTTTCCCCTCTCTCTCTCTCTCTCTCTCCCTCCCTCTCTCTCTTTACATATTATGACAATACGGAGAGTCGGGGAAAGGAAAAAATGCGGTGATGATGTACACACTCGTGGCGTGGCACATGTTAAATGTGTCTCTCCAACCAGAAATGGGGATACGCACATTTTGTTCCGTTAAGACTGTTTTTTCTTCACTCTTTTTTCAAATTCAAAGCACACCATCACTCCCTGATCCACATCCAGCGAAAGCACAACGGACGGACTTACTTTCCATATAAGTCGAGGAGAAACGGATTGGTTGTGTTCTCGAGTGTTGTTCTGGTGGCGGTGGGTAGAGTAGAGAGCGATTTCAGCGAGTGGGATTCTAAATGCAGTATGAGCACGAGGAGACATATCGTGTCATCATAATCGTAACTATTCCGGTCTGTTACAGGCAAGCAAGCAGGCTTTCTACGACCAGTGGAAGGAAAAAAACTTATTGCTATCAGATTTTCCAGCAGAGCAGAGCTGGATCCTCTGTTGGAATGTGGCGATGATCACACTTGGGCTTATCGAACTGGTGAAAAATTGGAGTAAATAGAGAGGCATATAGCGTGGCAGTATCCTGGGCTCGCCAATATTTCCTGAAAGTGGTGTCGCTGTCCGGAAAGGGATTCCCTTCCCTTCTCGGTTGGGCTCTCTCATTTAACATTAGCGTTAGCGTTCGAGCCGAGTTGCAATAATAATAGGATATCAGCTTAAGCTGATTAGCTGCCCGTGTGTATGCATAACGTAGAGCAGGCACTTAATCCCTTACAAATGTTTCGTGGAATAAGAAAGGAGGGAGGAAGTGGGAAAGGGAATTGAGCACGACCTAATTCTGTCCATGCCAGCGCTCACTCAGGCTATTGAGCCTCGCCATCCTATTACTATCCTCATGAAAATGAAAACTGGTGGATAGTGAAAATTTGCAGCTTTTCTTGGCTCAGCAGAAAAGTAGAGGTTTTTCTCGCAGAGAGAGAGAGAGAGAGGGGCTTAAGGGAAGAAGAACAGATTTTCGTACACTTTTAACCACACCTCCAGATCCTCTTCTTCCTATTTACCTACTCACTCAAGTATTCCAACAATGTTCCCATCTTCTGATGATAGTAGCAGTGCTTGTGGGGCCAAACTGTGCGAAGAAAATAAGAAAGCGCTATATAGAGCACATATGTAGAGCAGAGAGTTGGAGGAAGAGAGGGTTATTGTCCGTGCAAAAGTCGACATTTGGAGTGGAATGTGGACCTACTGGATCTACTAAAACTCATTCTCAGCTCATTTACTTTACTTCGTTAATTTCAATGTCTTGATGGGCTCTGAATTTTGGATGGAATGGGCTCCACAATCCAAAAGCAAGGGAACACACACCGGTCGCACGACGAAGATAGTGACAGACAGGCTGCGGTGGGATTCTAATGAAACGTGCTAAAGTATGCATGGAAATCCATATAAATATTGGAGGACGACAGGAGAGGAGTAACGACTAACATAGCGCTACTACATAGAACTGGTGGAACTGGAATGGAAGAGAGAGTGGAGTTGAAATGAAAGTATCCCAACTGTTACCACCTAGCCATGTTTGCTTCACTCATTATCCCGGGAAACCTGCTGCTCGGAAAATTAAACTTTTGTGGCTGGCATTGTTTTAGTAGGGGCAGTGGAGTGGGATGGGGAAAGCTACTAGTGCTTCGCACTTCCCAGGGTTTTATGGGAAGGAGGTGGCGATGATGAAAGCGGTGGTGGTGGGTGCATGAGTCTAGCAAGGAAGGAAGGAAGGAAGGACAAGCTATTGTCATCCGTTGGGTTAATGACCACAAGGAAAAGGAGTAGTAAAGAAACAATTAGTGCTGGGAAAACAACAGGGATGCGGATGGAGGTCTTGGAGAAGGACAAACATGTTAATTTGGGCTTGTTGTTGTTTTGCAACAACAGAAAAACGGGATGAGACAGCGACGTGCAGTTTTCCTAATAGGCTCGCCAGCTTTTTACTATATACTTTGAGAGTTTTCAGGATGCCTAGCCGAATTTCCATTCCCTACATTATTAATATGAACGAATGGAGAAAGCCGTGATGATTACTCAACACAGTCATCATCCGCAAGAAAACATGTCCAGATGGCTGGCTGTTTCTCTTTCTCCCAGAGAATCTGGGTGGCTAAAAATGCTGTTTCCACTCCTTCAACCTACTTCCTCCTTCCTTTAAAGCTGGGGAGTCTAATCCGCAATAATAAGATTATATCAGGCTTAATTCCGTGGAATAAGGGACTGAAAAAGACACAAAGAGACTTGTTGTTACACAATATTTTCTACTCCGACTTGCATGATGTGAATTTTGGTGGCGGAGGAGCGGAGACGGGAATGCAAATTGGGAAAAGAATGTGGGGCAATGAGCTTTAAGGATTCAAAGGATTTGCAAACGAAGTTTACATTTTTGCATCGTGGCACACTCCCTCCTCCTCCTCTCAGGTTTCTGCCCGAATGGTTTTCAGAAGGAAACAAAATCAGTTGGTTCGCAGACCTTTTATTTAACAAATTTTTGGCTCGTATAACATGCGAAGAGCAGCAACTTGCTTGTTAGTCATCTCGGTCACATATCAAATAGTAGAGAAGTGAAGAAGAGAGGGATGGAAAAGCCGGATGCATTCTGAGGAATTTGCTGAGGCTCTTCAAGTTCTGATATTGTGTCTCCTACAAAGGAAAAAATATAATATTGAAAATTCAAATCCGAATAAAATATTTGACTTGGTATTCGTCGGGGAAAAAGTCATCCGGATATTGTGACCTAATTTTCGACAAAACTGTGAGGGAAAATGCTTTCTCTCTTCTAGGCAAACTCAGCCCATGGGAAATATTTTACTCGGCTGTAATTCAAATGAGCGATGCTATTTCCAACCATTTCCACCACATTTACAGAAAGGAAACTGCATTGAGTCAAGGGCGTTGGAGGAATTCTCCAACTGTAAGGTTCTAAGAAATGTAAGAAATGGATGGATTGACTTTTACTGAAACCAAAATGATTTTTCCAGAAAATTGAAAAGCTTCTTGCAAGCGCCAACGGATTTTTTTGTCATTACCNCTTTTACTGAAACCAAAATGATTTTTCCAGAAAATTGAAAAGCTTCTTGCAAGCGCCAACGGATTTTTTTGTCATTACCATATACTACGACTTCACACAACTCAATTTAGGCATGACTAGTGTTGTAAAGCCAAAGAAAAGTCTGCGATTGGTGTTCAGTAAAAGTCATATTTTTTGCAGGGAATGTTTTTACCGGAGAGAGGAAATTGCCTCTTGGAGGAAAAATGAGAAGAAAAAAGAAGAAATGAATGAAGAATCCAAAACATTGTTTTGAGTGAAGTTACCCTGGCATGGCATGGTATAATAGGTGGAGCACATTGATCCTCTAACCATTATGTCCCCCGAACTGTCACCTTTCCAGGTGTACCCTCTCATTTTCTTCCACGATCCAACTTTTTTCTTCCGGGAAGGTCGGTAACAAAAAGAAAACTAGCGTCACGTAATTGTAACTGCCGCTTTACGCTCCACTCCGCTTATATGTCTTATGTCGAAACGTCAATAAGTTCCACTATTTCCAGCAGAAGTAGAACCACTTGATAAAGCCATCATCCTCTGTGGAAGCCATTATGAAATGCATAATCCTCAAGTACATCTTCAACACAGGTCGTTATCATTATCGTCATCGGGTTGGAAGCAAATAGCGGGCGGCGGGAGCGAGCAAGTCGGAAAAGTCAATCACATCCCGAACAAAACGAAAGCTTGTTGGAAATGGGGCCCTTTTTGTTCCCTTACAGATTGCTTGCAACTCTACCATTCCCGATTTGAATCTTAACGATCACGATCTTTACAACTCCACGACCCCACCACTGTCTTTGCGCTTACTTAGAAATACTTGGAATTCATTCCACCCGGAAATCTGTGACTCGAGGGATCGGCACTGCGTAGAAAAAGTACGGGAGAGCAGTAAACTGAAAGCTCAGTTCCCTCTTAATCGTCATCAATCAGCAATAATAATAGTAATAATCTGAGTTCTGATGATGCTCTTGAAAATTTCACTCCATTGACATTTGACCAGAAGCAGTAAACGTAGGGTTTCGTTCGCTTCGAATATTTCGAAGTCAAAAATAAAGACTTTGGTTTCCAACTAGCCTCGATCCTCCCTTCATTCTCCTCTGTTGAAAACATTTCTGGAGGCTTAAGGGCCTAAAAAGCTGTTTCCTCCTGTTTTTTTGTTGTCGATTTTGACTCTGTCTGATGGCAGTCGACGTCGTTCGTGGTGTTTTCCGGTTCAAGTTTGCCATTATTTCCCCGTTTAATTCTAGCAGACAGCAGACGTGGAGTCATGACGAGTCAACCAGCTTAGCCGATGCAAAAATTCTGTTGAAAACATTTCTGGAGGCTTAAGGGCCTTAAAAGCTGTTTCCTCCTGTTTTTTTGTTGTTGATTTTGACTCTGTCTGTTTGGCAGTCGACGTCGTTCGGGGTGTTTTCCGGTGCAAGTTTGCCATTATTTCCCCGTTTAATTCTAGCAGACAGCAGACGTGGAGTCATGACGAGTCAACCAGCTTAGCCGATGCAAAAACTTTGCGGCCGGCCGTTGGAGACGGTTACAAGTTACAAATGAGAGATAAAGCTGTTAGTCCAGGTTTTCATGTTGTTCCATGTCTTGTTTGGTCCAACCAGCAACCAACTATACAGCCGGAGCTGGACTATTTGTGACCTTATCTCGTTTAACTCATCTTTTTGGAGAAAGAAGAAAAAGTTAGCGCGTTGCTGTAAAAAATAGGGAGATAATATGGCTTGTTTGTTTTGTGATCTCTGGATCTCTCCATACATATCGTATGTACATAGGTACGTAGGTGCCTATAAGATCCTTATATTAGGTATAGACAGACAGACCGAGTACAGTTTAAGAAGGGAGCACATTTTTACAGCTTTTTTAAGCTTAATATTATAAATATGGTAGTTATTTTACGGTTTTGTGAGGACATTTACGACGAGTCTGCGAGTGGAGCAGGCTCCCAAGTGAAAAGTGAACGCTGCGTCGCTGGTACTACCATGCAGTAGTGTTCCGCGTAGATAGGGAAAGGGGAACGGGATGGAATTGCTGCTGTAAAACGGTGGATGAGCAACAAGACAAACGGAACGCACTAACTAAAAATAGGAGACTTATCTTGTTTCCTTGATTGTAGATTACACAACTTGTCTGCTTCTTTATGAAGAAAGGGTTGTGGGGGGAGGAAGCTGTAAAGGAGAGAAGTGGGAGGAAATGGAGACAAGATTATTCCTGTTACTGAAAAAGAAGAAACTGTTACAAACCCAGTTGGCTTTTTTACTAGGCTGTCTGACAATGCCCAATATGCCTGGCTATTCTTGCATGATGCATTATTTCCCTCATTCCCTCGTACCCTCATAAACATGTATGTAGTTTAAAAGAAAGAGAAAAACAGAAAAAATAGCTCTGGAGACTTGCAACAATTCTCCGCTCATGAATCCCATTATCCCAGAATCCGAGTGAAAGAAAAAAACAGAAAAAATAGCTCTGGAGACTTGCAACAATTCTCCGCTCATGAATCCCATTATCCCAGAATCCGAGCTCAAAAAAAAGAAATAGTAATAATAACATGATAATAATACTGTGACAATTTCTGACTTGCGCTGTTTTTTGTTTGTAATTGCAGCAGTATCCTTCTTCGGCTCGAGTTGGGTCAGTATGAAACTGCAAGAGGCTCGCAGCTCCAGTGACATATATTTCCGGTTACGGACTCGGAGGGCGGACTCGATGCTCTTTCTAGTGGCTGGAAGGACTGATTATTGCCTTCTCGTTTTAGACGCTGGCCGACTAAAGGTGCACATTAATTTAGGCGCTGGCGAGACTGAAGTGGCCTCTGAAGCCCCCTTTCTCCTCAACGACATGACCTGGCACACTGTCAACCTGACACGGAGAGGTTCCCAGCTCACCATTCTCGTCGATGACCATCCCACAAAGTAAGTGCCGCGATTCGAATCATATTAATTGGAAACTGCGTCTCAATAATAACCTTACCTTACACAACACGCCGGATTTTGACTCGTCGTAATTGTAATGGAATTGGTTGTTTATAATGAATAATGAACAGTTGTATTGTTGAACATAATGATTAAGCAGTGGTCCGTCCTCCTTGAAACTGTGAATATAACGGGATGAGTTGCCACTCTTCCTTCTGTCGGGCGGTTCTTCTCGCAATCAGTTGAGTATCCAACAGGAAACGCCGTTACCGTCCTTCTGTCTCGCATTGTCATCATATGCATGCCAGTAGTTTTTTCCCGTTTCATCTCATGTCACCCACCCGAGAATGCCATCATGATAAGGGGGAGGTCGTGAGCGGAATAAGAATCCCGATGGCTTTTCATATTTAACAAGGAAAATAGGTCGAACGGAGATGGATGAAGGGAGCTGCTCCGCTTTTAAATTAGCATACATCAAACTCGACGTGGTTGTTATATACATTCCGGAGCAGAATAGAAGTAGTAGCGCTCCCCATGTATTACTGGAGAGGTGCATAATAATGGGGGACAAACTTCGCCGCTACATCAACCCCGCCGCCACCGCTAGCTCCCCTTATTTTTGCATGCAAGTCGAGTGTGGAGTGAGAGCACAAAGACTTGACAAAGCTGTAGACTTCTTTTCCTCCTCCTTGACTTGACATACGTTTTGATAATGTAGGTATGAAAGTGTGTATGTATGCATGGTGAAATGAGTGATAGCTCATCATCATCCATTTCTGTATGCGGAGGACCGGCTCTCAATGTATCTCCATTCTCCATCTTTGAATGGAGCAACTGCAACGTACTCGCGAACTCTTTCTCATTCCAGACTTGCTGCCACATAACCTCCGCCGGTATTAAAGGATTAATATTGTGAGTTCTGGGAAGACAATGGGGCTCCGCGTTCCAAAACAGTATTTCACACGGCATTTTCAAAAGAGAAAAAAAACTGTCGCTTTCTCTCCAGAAACACGGATGAAGGAGCGGAGCGGGCACAAGGGTGCAGGTAGTCGTCATCACGGGCTCACATCCTCTCCTCCGCATACTAAACGATGTCAAACTTATTCCCATTAGATAATGAGGGGCTGGCTGGAAAGCCCAAGCTGGAAAGTTGAGAATCCCAAACGAAATACACGGGCGGCTGGTGTTTGACTTGGGAAATTAAACGATTCAAGTGTTCACGCTCTCTTGTTGGAAGAAAGTGACAAGGATAATAAAAAATGGGTGTTTCATCTAGTATCATCGTTCAAACCTTGGAAACTTGGGAGCGGGATGAATGCTTTGCTTTCCCCACCACACTGTTTCGCCTTTTTCGGGTGGCGAAAGGAAAACAGGGACTAGTTTTCTGGGAAAGTGGTTTCGCTCACATGGTGGTATTGGTGGTGGTGGCGGTGATGACGGTGGTGATGTGTGAGTGAATGAAGGCTTCCTTAAACTTGTCATAACCGTGTCTCGCTCCTTCCCGTCCTCCCAGACTCTTATTCTCTCCTCTTTTCAAAAGTATTTTGATGCGAATTCTTGGTTCCATTATGCATGTGCTCTTTCACCGAAGAAAAGTGAGTTCCAGGCTGGAAAACTCTTTTCTGTCCTCCTCACGTCGTCGCAGCAGTCCTGCCTGCCCTGTGCTGCGGATGTCAGCGGAGGAGGACTAGTTTCTTTCTATCCTCATTTTTTTCGACGAGCCTTCTATCCTATGTATTTTAGGTAGTGCAAACCCCACAAGACATTCCTTGTCGGCGGGTTCCTTATGGGAAGTAGTAAAGAAACTAGTTCCGTCACAAGATTTTCCTCCTTCCCTCGACCGACCAACGAAAGAGCAAAAGTGAAAAAGAGTATGCATGCAACCACTTTTTTGAATTGAGCCACCGAGACGAAATGCTTGATAAAACGAAAAGTGGAAAAAAGTTGGGATGTTTGTGAACGTATGATAGGGTTGAGGATTGGCAGAAGCTGTTTTAGTTCAACTCAACTACTACAACTACGCACTCCTCCCGCCACGCACGACTTTTCTCGGGTAATGTCTAAACTGAGGCAAGATTACGGAGGGAATGCCAACGAAGGGGAAATTGGAACTTACGGACATAACATTACTACTACCTATGTTCCTATGTAGGCTCTCGACGGATCCTCCGCTCCGCTCCTCTGCTGACTTAACCAACGACTCGAATTTTCTCCAAAATCAACCAACGTAATCTCTGGGTGGAGGAGGCGGCGGTTTGCATGCTTGGAAGGAATAGGATGGGAATAACGGAGCGACAGTTTCTGAATGATGATTGCGAGATTACCTCCAGGCTAAAAAATCAAATATTGACGGGGTCCTCATTACCCCGCCAGCACGGCTCCATAATATTGTCATGTTGCCGTTGTCGGCGGAGTGGATGGAGGTTGCAAGTAGGAGACAGGTAAAAGTTTATTTCGGGACCACAAAACTAACCTACTTTTATGACATGACTTGTTTTGTGAAAGCAAGTCGGGCTATTGGGATGAATGAGGGCCCACGTTCCGTCAACCTCTTTTGTTGCCTTGATGTACCGACTGTACCGTACATTACATATTACATATGTCACATCACAATCTGCTTGAGCTCATCTTTGCGGAACCCTCCTCTCCTGGATGGATTACTTTGTTGGGAGGACATGCAATTTTGATAAATTCCGAAAACACGATTTGGAGTGCATGTGGGCACTAGTGGATCTGGGGAAGATGGCGTAATTAGTGGCTACATCTTGGCAACGGTGCTCCGCATATTAAAGTAGCATCTTTTGCTTGACATGCAACAACTTTTGACTAAATTATGCAGGATTGCTAGTTGGGAAAGTGGTTCAGGCTGGACCAACCCGGTGCGCACTACCTTTCTCCGGGAACACCAAGATGAAGCGAGTTGTTGTTGATGTTGTCCATACTCCAGCACGGAATTCGCTCCCCTTGTTTTTTTGGCTGGGACAGCGTGATTCCGTAAAAGTAGGACGTCAAAGTAAATGTCATTCATAAATATATCGGTACCCGATGACGCAGTCGGAATTTAAACCCATGTGCAACGCAATCCTACCACACCTGTGAACTGTTTAAATAATCGCCATTACAAAAACAAATTCATTAGTTGTAGATTGAAACGAAAAAAATATTGCGGAATTACACCCTAAAGCTGGGGCTGTGTGGCTGAGTCATGTAGTTTCTCAAGAGCAAAAGAAAAACCACAGCTGCATAAAGTTCCGTTTCGTTTCAGTTTCGTGCGATAAGGGCCATGAGCACCTTGCCATTCAAATCTGCGTGGTGTGTAACCGCGTGTAAGGTTGAGAGAGCGCAAGGGTCCCTTTTGTTCGAAAAACACTGACACAAAAAGAATTTTTTTTTGATGATTTACGAGTTACGATATTTTCCCTAGAGCAAATCTGCCGGGAAGGTTCCACGAGCTGAACATCCATTTTGGCATTTGGCTTGGTGGCTTAGGCGGATTCAATGAGATCTTCCTTGGGAATCTTCCCTCTTTCCGTGGTTGCATGTCTCATATCACTTACAATGCTGAGGACGTCCTTCTCCGTGCCAAAACTCAACCTGGCCAAGTAAGTTTTCGCTAACCCTTCTTCTAACCGTAAGCTCTATTCTATTGCCACTTGCACATTATGTTCCTTTTAGCCCTGCTTGCTGATATGTAGTATACTGATACAATAGCGCTTGAAAATGGGATTGGGATCAGGGAATCCAGGTTACGGCGGGCGGATCTGCTCAAGTGCATCTAAATGTCATGTAGTGCATGAGCACGAGGTTTCTGGTTTGATTGGTTGTCCTTCTCATTCTCCGTGATAGGTTCATGGAGTGTCTTGGAATTGCTCAGAGGAGTTTGAGGCATCCTCCCAAGACCCGTTCAGCCTGATGGCCCCGAACAGCTACCTCATCTATCGTGTGGCGATCCTGAGACAAGGGACTATTGTCAAAATGAATGTTCGTCCGATGGTGGATGACGGCTTGATTTTTTACGTCGCTGGCGTCTCCTCCCGACCCGACTATTTAGCGCTGGAACTAAGGAAAGGAAAGGTACTGGGCACGCACGCACGGCTAAAGCCAGCTCATGATTGCAACTATCAGAATGATGATGATGATGATGATGATGACGTCTAAGCCGACTATTTGATCCACTTTCCCCATTTCTTCTCTCTTGCAGATTCGATTTATCGCCGAGCTTGGAAGTGGACCTCTTCAGGTGCAATCACCAACAAATATTTCAGACCGACAGTGGCACTCTGTTGCAATCCAGGTGAGTCCAAAGTAACAGACTTCTACTCTACTGCTCTTTAGAAATGGGTTTATCTGCTCTGTCACAATTTTCATGTAAAAATTATTAGGTCAAGTTTGAGTAGGCTTTAGTTTGTTACGCACGTAAAACCGGCGGTGGATTATTTGCCGGAAGGATGCCACTATCTTGCGAATCCGGATGAAAGCGAATTCCAACAAGCCTTTCATAATTTAAAGCAAAGTAGAGGACGCTTTTACTTAAATAGCATAGTTCCACCAGGTCCTCATTTCCCTTTTACACAAGTTGCGAAGGTAAACACAGGGATTTCAAGTATTTGCCTGGAGCATTCCATCCAACAAAGCAAAGCAAAGTTTTTCCCGGAGAGTTCCTCTTACTTGCGTAGTAGTCGGTTAGACGAGCAGAACTAATAATAAAACATATCTTATACCCTCGTGCGGGTTCACCATATAGGTAAGCATATTATTATTATGAAACTACATAGCTGGATGCCTGGGCGTACAAAACCCGACCGTATGCTGATTGCAAGTTGTTATACCCTCGCCGGTCGGAGTAATAACCTCCTTGCAAGAAGATTCAACTCCTTTCTCAGCTAGGCTTCAGTTAGTCTTTAGCGGTCTCTCGAACTTGGCATCCTTCAATCCTGTCCAAAAGGGAAGTGACCTACTTCGGTGGACATGGACTAGAGCGACTAGAGTATGTACCCTTCATAAAATGGGGTTTTTTGAAAAATCCGTGTAATCAAGCTGACAGCTAAAATGAAATTTGTAATGGGTCCCTGCCGCCACTTAAGCCAAATGCGAATGGAAATGAAGGACAAACTAATATACTATTACATAATAGGCATATGCTAGGGATAATGCATGCCAGAGAGAAAGTGGCGCGGGTTCACACGACACATACATACATAATATAAGAAGTATGAAGGGTGGGGATGCATAAAACTCGCAATTATTTAGTGTCATAACTGTCGACGTGGTTGCGGACTGTTCACTATCAATCCCCCTCAATCTCCGCAAGCATCAGGCTCATAATATTTCACGGAAGTTTCTCACTCTCATCGTCAGTCTCCCTCAACACTTTGATGAAGGGAGAAACTAATCTTTATGAATTTAATTTCCTCTTTCTCTTTCTCTCTTGCACGCTCCTCACACAAAGGCCAACCAAAAGTCCCTCTCTGTGATGGTAGACAATCAAAGCTGGATATCTGAGCCTGCACCACGAGGAGGAAGCCGACATCTGGATGTTTCAGACACGGTCTACATTGGCGTGGAGGAGAGCCGAAAAGCTAGGCTCAGGACGTTGGGATTAATCGATCAGAGTTTCCGGGTAAGAAAGAAGAAGAAGAAGGAAAAATCCATTTCCTCCGCTTTTATCTGTTTGTCACTGTCCCTCCTCACTCCTCACCTGCATCAAGCCGGCTACTGACTCCTGTTGATCAAGATAAATTTTAAATGAGAGTGCTGGGGCTCGAACGTTTCAACGTCCTTTGTCCTTGCCAGAGTCAGAGTTTAGTTTACCCTGGTTTGAGGCCACGGCCACACATTCCATAATACCCCATCGTTTTCGAATAATGGCATGATTTTGGATTCCAAAATGCAGCCATAAGTCAAAAAGTTTTATTCGTGTCATGTGGGGTACTAGTTGTTAAACTTTGAACATTTGGATTACCTATGTTCTCGGACGGAACTAAACTAAACTAAACTTGTCTGACACGCGTGTGCTCTAGCCTGATTGAAGTAGGAATGCTTCCGTTCTCCGACTCCGACTCTTCATATGACGAAGAGTTCTATTTGTTTTTTGTTTTTTACATAATGAGTCAACTGTGCGTTTTCCGATTTCAGGGCTGCGTTGAGCTGCTGCACATTGACGACAAGGCGTTTGGGCTGCCGGAGGCGGATGTGAGCAGCAATGTGACTGCAGGGTGCAACACGCTGGACGAGAGATACTGCTTCGGAGGGAATACCAGTGGCAAATGTGGACCAGGTGGTGGAGGTGGTGGTGGGAACGCCACAGGGAGTAATTCCACCTCGAGTGTTTCATCGGGGACGAACTCCCTGGAAGTGATCACCATCCCCCGGGAAATGATTCGTATCGTGACGCAAACGGACGTGGGGGAGCTGGAAATAATGCGGGTGAACCCGGTGCAAGTGGCGGAGGGGGATTCTGTCATTATCACACCCCGCCATTTAGCCATCACTCTGGACCTCTCCAAATTCGGGATCCGCGAGTCTGGCGTCCTGTTCCGCATTTCCAAGCAGCCACAACAGGGTCGAATCGAGGTAAATGTGAGCGATACATAACAACTAACCATACACCATACTATTGCTTATTCATGGAGTCTGACTAGATTATTTATGACAAATTATAAACCATTTTATTCCCGCTTTCCAAACCCGCTTGCTCCGACGCCTTCGCTCGAATGAGCCTCCGAAATGCTGACTTTGATTCATTGTTCAAATTTTGGGTAAAGGCAGTGATTAAGTTTCCTTTGGGAGAAAAAAACTGAATTCATAAGAATAAAAAGTGGTGTGCTGTGGTTGCAAAATGAGTTCAAGCCATGCAACAACAAGAAAAAACGACGCTGCATTTCACTTTGAAAGTCAAACATTGTCTCCACCACACTGTTGGCATTACCCGACACCCCAAACAAAACGTCATTGAAGAAAAATCAATCGTGCGTGCAAGAACTTATAGGGCTAGCACAAAAAGAGCAGCACAATTTCCAGAGGGATTAATTCCACAAAGAAAAAAATACTGTCGTTTGATCAGACTGCGAACACACGCTCGCTCGCTCGCTCTTCGTCGTTCGCTATTCAGTTCAGCAGAGGCAATGCGAAAAAGTGGATGTCTTTTGGATGTTGTAGTAACGTAAGGACAGAGAATGTGTTTTACTGAGGCAGGCTGCGGATGATACACAAGCTTTTACCATTATTAACACCTCTTTCCCCTTTTGGGTGGATTGTTCAGCAAAAATTGACAGAGATTGATCCCAATAGTGAAGGGAAAGGGGAGGGTGAATGGAGGTGGGGATTAATAAGGAAAGTCAGCATTTGGGATAGGAAAAAAATATATAGGCGATGCGATGGGATCCTCTTTGCTCTGCTGTGTGCTCCGCTTCCCTATCCCCCCCCCGAGAATCATCACCAGAGTTTCACCAGCATATTGACAACCTCCGGCCTAGTCGGCAACCACTGCAAACCTCCTTCCTTGTTGACTAATACCAGCTCGTATTTTAGTGTCATGAGCCAGCGGCAGCGACAAAAATCAATTTATTTTATTAAATACAACAATTACAATTAACAAAGTTATAAAGAACGAAAAAAAAGTTCATTTGGGGGAGTCAGGTCAGAGTGAAAACAAAAGGGAAATTTGAACAGTTGCACTTTCGCAATTAATTTACTGGGTGGCGGACGTGTGAAGTTTTTTGCCACCTTGCTGGCCACCATGAACTAACAGGCGAGGCGAGGCGTAGCGAGAAGACGTATTGAGGAGAAAGTAGCAGCTTGCGATTAGAATCCCATTTTTATGCCTATTTTCAGTATTTTCCCTTCGTGATGTTATGCACGAGAGGGTTTAACGATCTCATAAACATATTTTGTGTGAGAAAATCCCTCCACGTTCATCCTCTCGCTCGCGTTATTCGCTGTCGACACGAAAGTGTTTTAGCATGCATCCTGCATATTATGCAAACACCCAACTCCTATTTTCTCCAAGAAGGACGGGAAAGAACTAAGAACTTTTTCTATCAATTCAAGACTTTTCGATTGGGATCATGGTTGGAGTGGGGGGCAGGACAAACGTGCATGGGGAGAGCGAGCGAGTGAGTGGATATCCTCCAGAGAGAGAGAGAGAGAGAAAAAGATAATAAATCTAAAAGGTGGTCTTTGGAGGGGGTTGGCTATAGTTGTACAGTCTCCAAAAGGAATTAGCAAGGAAGACACACGTACGGAATTTCCTACCGGGAAACCACAGAAAAGGGCCGACGAACCTCTTTTTTCCTCTGCCAAAACTTACGATTAGTCAGCTCCATTAAATGCTGCTGGTCTATGCTGCTTACGCTTAGCTCCTGTATAGCTAGGCACTTTTGCCTATCAAGTAGTCCATCTGGGCGGTGAGGAGATTCATCGGCTACATTCTCCTTCTTCGTCTCCAGCTCCGCCTGCTTACACATAATATTATGGAATAAAATCTTGGGAATGGTATAATAATAACGAGGCCTGGGATGTTTTACAGGTGACGACTCGCACTGCCGGAACGGGGTCAACCCGAAGTGAAAGTTTCTCCCTGCTTGACGTTGGTGCTGGTCGGGTCCGCTACTGGCACAACGGGGCTGAAAGCTCTCGCGACTCGATTGAACTCCTCTTGAGACTTATGGAGAATTCCGGATTCCTTCTTCCTGCTTATCTTCAGGTTTGTTTTTTTTAAATCATCGTCATCATCATCATTATCTCTAGCTAAACTATACGCTACTAATACCCTGGTTTTCTTGAATTCCCATAAAATTGTCCTTTTCGAGTCGACCGAATGAAAATTTTGGGAAATACACTTTGATAGTTGGGCTTCTGGTGGTAGAGGGAATACTGAATAACGGGTTTGGAAATGGTTGAATAAGTATTTTTCTCCTGCTCTACTTGTTCCACCAAAATAAAATAGTTCGGAAGCTCAAGAGTGAAACTTTTTTTCCAGATGATTTTTTCCCACGGGAAACACAACGCACGAACGACACAATTAATGCACACCGCGCTGTTCTTTCCGCTTCCAATCCTGCCATTTGAAGAAAACCCTGCTGGAAAGTTGCACTTTGACGGAGGAAGGGCTGGAAAAGGGCATAATCGCAAATCAAATAAAAAAATTTTTTTTAATGGGAATGCACTTTGTAGGAGGAAGAAAGGATTGCATTCTTCACCATCTGAAAAGAAAACCTATACGCCGTCGGTAATTTAATCACAGAGCGTCCAACAAAATCTATTATTACAAGTTTACAATTTCAACAAGCAACATGAATCCACTCGACTTTCCCTCCCTCCCTCCATGTCCAGCTAGCTATGCAGCGCCAAACTAGTAAATTCATTTTGGGAACAATGCGAATAGCAAGAGTAGTCCACTTATGTACATACATATTAACTATATTAGTCATGATTCGGAGAGTGCACTTATCCCAACCAAAAAGTGTTACAGAGAAGAACAAGTTGCTCTCGTAAAGCTGGATCTGTATACCTACATGGCTCGTACAATAGTGGCAAGTGGGGTTGTACATGGAAATACGGAAGCGTGTCAGAATTTGTCTTTTTCAAAGAAAAGAATTTTCTTGGCAAGCGTGCACAACCAGAACTATAGCATCCAGCCAGCCAGCCAGCTCAACGAGCTACTCGTGTTTCCCGAGACCCCTAGTCACACTAACATAGATTACACACTCGAGCCTAAAGATGCAACCAGCTCCGTTCTCCCAAAAAAAAACTCTGCATAAACTGGGTAGCGGCTCACTCACTCACTCACTCCACTACTCGGTGAAGATAGTTTTGGAGGAAAAACATTTATTCTGCAAACATATCAGTTTTGGTTGTCTAGTCCTGGACGTGAATGTCCGCCCAGCTTGCTTCAGGGTGAAATGGCCTAGAAAAACTTGAAAAATGAGAGTATTTTAGGAGAGAAAAAGTTTCTTTTCTTGATGTTGCATAAATATCAAATAAATATCGTGTTGGACAAAAATCGGCTACATTGAACCACTGCCGACCAGACTCTTGTAGGATATTTTATTTCTGTAGATCGAGAGTCGTGTTTTCCAAGTTGCATTCACTTACGTGTCGGGATAATGGAGAGGAGCGGATTCGATATAAAAGGGGATATATGGGGGAATGGGGGAGGGTCTGGTCTGGTATGAAACCACAGCTTTTTACAATGCATAACGACTCACGACGAGATTCTCTTTTGAATAATACAATATAAATACATAAATACGCCCAGCACAACTTTCCATCTTTCTAATGCTACAAAAAAAGACTCGCAGCTCGCAAGAAAAACTTGGTTTGATTTGCTTTTAGCGACTCCACGGTCCGGAAAAAAGGGGGACAGCAGAGGGCAGAGGAGTGAGTAGTCATTTTGGAATAATTACATTAGACCCACAGAATATTCAAAAGTATGCCAACCCAGCACAAAACAAACAGCTGGCCCGACACACTTGAGAGTTGTTCCTACGACGAGAAGAGGAAAAAGTATTCCAGGAGGTCATCAATTTGCCCCAGCCCAGCTCAACCCCACAATCTTTCTCAACCGACAAAAAGTGGAAACGTGGAAAAGGTCAAAGGCGGCTGGCCGGCTGCGATGACAAACAGAAACAGACCACGACATCCTTGTCCGCTTACTTTTTCCATTTTTCCCTGTGGAATACGGTGGTCTGACCACGTCCATGTTCCAAGCTGCGGGAGAGGGAACGAGCGAACGCAACGACTAGATTTCATTTCCGTATCCGTTTCCCAGTTTCGCCGGTCGTGATAGACGAAGGGTTCGCAAAGTCGAAAAATATTGCCACTTGTGCTGTGGCTTGTAGCTGCTAAAGCTGCTTGCTTGCCCAACGTAATTACGAGAGTATTAAATATTTTCTATGGTCCCCCTCACCAACCCTAACTTCTTTATTTACAAGGGAATATTTATTGGAATATGTGAGCCGTGAAGGATGTTTACTTACTTGGTGGCCGTTTCGGGGTAAAAAGGGCTTCTCGCGAAAGTAGTGGGAGACAGGGTTTGACACGTACTCTATAGCTAGTAACTACTATACTATACCACCACCGTTCTTCAACGGTTCCATTTCTCGGTGTGTCAATACGAGCACCGAATGTTCCAGATTGTTCCAAGCTTGGAGAGTGTGTGTGTGTGCCCGTGTTGGCAAAATGGTCGTTTTCGGTTGAGCTGGGTGAAGGAGCTATGGCTTCGGCTAGGTATCCGGGTTGAAATATAACTACAGATACAAATGTAACTACAGTGCCATAAGCAAGATAAAGATTGCACATAAATTCACGCTCACATGGAGCACGCATTGTACACAAAAAAGGAGAGAGAGAGAGAGAGAGTGCATTCAAGTGTACACTCGGAAGCTTATCTATCTGGCTGGGCTGTGCTGTGCGGAATTGCTCTAGAGACAAAAAACAGAGCGCGCGAGAGAGAGAGAAAGAAACATTGTGACTCTGTGCGAGATGCGAACTAGGACCGAAGCACGTTAACAACATGAGCATATTTATCCTTTGTCATAGCACTTGGCTTCAACCAAAGCATATTCACCAGAATCCAAATAAATGTGTGTTTTGTGCATATCGTCGTGTCGTGCTCCTTTGCTGGCGTTAAGGACTGATCACAGAGTATTGCAGAGAGAGAGAGAGAGAGAGAGAGAAAAGGAGAGGAGAAAAGAGAAAACCACAAAACTTGGTGGACCTCCTTGCAACCAACAACACATGCCACCAATCCATTGTTTTTGGGCAAACCCCAGGAGCAATTTTCTTTGGATTCGAGGAGAGAAAAAGGAGATAAGTTATTTGAGCGGAGTAGGATGGCATGGCATGGTGGTGGGAGTGCAGTATTGCTGCTATATCTCGTAGCAATATTATTGCATTCCCCCCGAACATCAACCAGCTATTAGGCGATTAGTGTTCTGTGTTATTTGGTTTGGCTGCACCACCACACAGACACAGCCTCCACCACAGCTTGCAAATAAAATGCAATGCAATCCAAAGAGAAGAGAAAAAACACGATAATAACTCTTGTGCTATCTTGGTCCATTACAAATCTTGAGCTAATATAACTACAATCATCATGACTCCACTTTGGCACACCCCTCCCCCGCACCACTACTTGCTTGAACCCCACCGCGCGTCAGCACTATCATTGGTGTTATTGTGTGGGGATGGAGATGGAGAGAAGGAGCGCGAAGGCCAGATGGCGAAATAATAATATCTAGTCAGTGCACAACTGAACTTACTTTGAGTCTTTGTCTTCAAAAGGAATGAAAAGAAGGAAAAGGTTTGTATTTTTCTTGCAAGAGCTACTATAATCGGAGGAGCGTGGTCTTGCTTTGATTGCTTTGCTTACAGCTCACTCACTCTTCCGTGCAGTAACCTCGGAATGAAAGGAAAGTGTTTCTTTTTATTGTCTGCCTGCTGGAGAGTGTGTGGAATGCATATCTGGAACAGCAACCCGCTCCTTTAAGGTACATAAGTACATACCTTTTGTCACCCAAGAACAATCCAATCCATCAAGATGGTCGCGAACTTCACTCACAGTCAGTAAAACACGGAGCCCACATTTTTTCCATACATTCTAGCATGTACATACCTACAATACATTATTTGTCTTGGTTTGCCACGCACGAAGAAGAGATGATGCAAGAGCTAATATTCCGTTATCGCTGGAGGCTTACACCCACTTAGCCAGTGCAGCAGTAGTAGTCTCTTACTTTGAGTCTCCAACCGCATTCACCAGCAGCAACTCTTTTCCCTTATTTCCTCCATTTCCTCTCCTTTTCTCGCTGGGAGAAACAAAAATTGTGGAGGAAAATGGAGAGTTAACAAAGGTCATATAAAATAATACATTTTATGTGTAGTGAGGGATGGGAAATGGTAGCAGTGCGTTACACGCACACTCGAGTCACACGACGACACAAAGAACCATAACGCATCTTATTGCTGCAATGCAACCAAGGTATTTTTCATTCTTGCCGAGAGTGAACTGTATCCGGTTTTCTGGCTGGCTGATAAAAAGAAGAAAGGTTGCTCCGTTGCTCCCTTTCTCTTTCTCTCTCGCGCTAACAACGATTTCTGATTGCGCTCATCTCCAGACTTTTGCAAGAAAAAAGCCTTCTTGATTCTTTTGAGGAGATAATGGAGGGAAACACTATCTCCGGAATTTTTCTGCGGTACGGTTGGATTATTCTCATTGTTTCTTATCCTCTCCTTCGAACCAAAGAACCGAGAAAGCCGTGAAACACTAGACTGATGTCTAACTTGGATGTTTTGTTTTAGAGAGTAGGTAGGTATGTTTGGATGGGATGGGGAACAGATTGGAAGTGAGGTATATGGTAACACCTAGCACGACGACGCGATAACTTTACGGATTGACCAGCCAAAATTTAGGCAACGGGTTTAGATGAAATAAACAAATAATATATTAAGTGGAGCGGTAATAGGAAGGATCCATCCAGGATTGTATTACACTCACCAACACCAAATAGAGTCAGTCCATCAATACAGGAAATGAGAAAGGGGGTCATGATAATGGGATGCGAGAGGGAAAGGGGCTAAGGGGATTCACGCCAAGTCTTGGGAGGAGGAAACCCATTACCCACGAAAACTCGATATGAGGCGAAAAAAGGTGATTGATAGAAGACAAATCCGAGATGGATGGAGGTCGACAGACACAGAAAAAGCTTAAGAATACGTGCGTGTGTGTGTCTGTGTATCTTCCGAAAGTGAACTTTTTTTATCGCTTTCTCAACATCTCAATAGCGAAATTCCCCTGTGAAGTGTATCCATCTGGAGTGCAAAAGCGTCTTTTAAATCATCACGAAAGGAATGTGTGATGGTGACCACATATTTTTCCTTTTTCTCAGCCCAAGTCTGAAGATTGTGTCCTATTTGGAGTAGATCTTTCTTTGGTTGGAAGAAACATTTTTTTGGGGGGAAATCTGACCCTTTCCCATGCTATTTTCTTTCCAATTTTCATTCCATGCTGGAAAGCACTTCTACTTTTGGAGTTCAAAGACGCTCTTTATCTTCGAGTGCGATCAGATTTCCGGCAAATAGCTTAGCCACTCGAGGGAAAATAGTCTAAAGCGGGAGGGGAAACCAAAGGGCCTTTTTCAAAGCCATTCATTTACTTTCCCTTTTCCTATTTTCAAAATAAGCAACTTTTCATGTGAAATGTCATCATCTTATGGGTGAATTCATAGTGGATATTTACAGAAAAAAATTTGTCAAATATATCTGGTTGTGAGCTAAAGGATTGTGATCCTATCGAGTCGACGACATTCAATTGAATTGCGGACTCCTGTTTGTGGTGCGCATTTTGCGAGTGTCTTTATCATTTTGTATGAGTTGCTTTTACGTACCACGCCGGTTTGTACAGATGGATTAGCGTTGTCGGATGGAGCACTGATGCAACCACCACCGGCAACCCTTTTCCTTTCATTCTAATCTAGTTCTCATATTTTTGCTATTATACGCTACTCCGATGATGAATGAATAAGGTACTTTGTACATTTGGAGCTAATGCACACAATGTGGGGGGCCTGGTTAGAAAAATGCTTAAGGTTGCAGTTGTATTGTTACTCAACTCTTTCACTCACTCACACTCATCGCTTCACAAATGGATTACGGCGGGGAAAGGCAAGGGGAGCATGATGCCTTCAAGTCAAGGCATTGCTTTTACTCGAGCAGTCTCTTTGACCATCGATTTATTTGGGTGTTACAGGATGATGTATCCCCCTACATGTGTATGTATATAGTGTAGATACGAGAGTTGGCATTGAGTAGGACTGACGAGAATAAAACTAACGCAATCTATCACGGATAAACATATGAAGCCAATTTTGGATTATTATTGTTGTTGTTACTAACTAGTTTTCTTGTATGTTTCATGTTCTGCCGGCCTGTCTGAACGGATTTTCTTGCAATTCGGAATGGATGCACATTTGTAATGATGATGACGATCATTCCATCCCTCCTGCCTGACCGACGACTGACAACCCTTTTGTCTTTCTTGTTTGCTGTCATATCATCATCATCTTGTGGATTCTCCCCTGCCGCCGGGATGCACTTCACCAACTATCTTCTTGTGTCTGCCTGTCTATTGTCAACGATGATGATGATGATGATCTCTCCGCGTACCATAGGATGAAAGAGTACTGACACTCCCCGTAGAAATAACTGCAGTCAATGATCCGCCTGAAATTCGATTAGTGCCTGGCTCAGTCCTGCGACTTGCTGAGGTAAGCAAAATGCTCCTAACCAGAAGAAAAAAACGAAGAGAAGAGGAAGACACGGCCTTTTTTCTGGTTGCTAAACTAACGTAAACTTCCTTTTGGGGGTGGGGGGAAGAAGGGATATTTAAGAGAAGATGAGCTGCGCGTATGAGGCACTTTTGAGGGAAACGCTGTGTCCTTGTGGAATATTATTAGGCGTAGCTTAGGTGCATATATGTCTTTTTGGCAATCTGTGGCTCTTTTGGAGAGGGAAAGTAAAAAAAGGAAAACCGGTGGAGCTCTCTTCTCTGCTTATGGAACCTGGAGGATTTTCGTCCTCGTCATTATATACCAACCAGGGTGCGTGGAGCAGAGATTCGGTAGAACGAGAAACTTGTTTCTTGCGGAGTAAGAGCGAGAAGAGGAAACGAAATGAAGCAAGGAAGAGGAGACTCCCAACTGTGTTTTTCTGCTTACTTTTAACTCGTCCTTCCACTCATTTATCTTTCGTTACAATATTATTATACCACCACTTTTTAGTTGGGTATTACATCGGCGTGATGCAACCATTATGTGTTATGTATGGCAAGAGTTTGGTTCACTGCTCCAGCCTCCTTTCTTTTTTGCTTTATATGGTTGATGGCCAAGAAAAAAAGGGAGACGAGGAAGAGGAATGGGATGAGATGAGATGAGGAGCGAAGGCACAAGACAAAGATCGAGCTTAGAGGTAGCGCTTAGGGCGACCGTTGAAACATAGCTGTAGATGGGCAGGTCTTTAAGGCAATTTATCCTAGGACATCATATATGGATGGATGCATGGAGAGAGAGACGACTATACATGAATGAATGTGGTGGTGGTACTGGTGCTGGTGGTCGCTGGATTTTGTATCCAAAATGATGGCATGGAGAAAGTATTAACAACTCTGGATATGTTGTTGCTAGATAGAGTTGGTTGGTAGTCAGTCTGAGAGCGCGGGTGGGTGGTGGGTTCAAAGATTTATGGAAATGATGCGATACGAGGAAAATTCGTGTTTATTAGGCAAAATGAATCTTTCGAGGTAAAGTTGAGCGAGACACAAGTTTTACTTTTAGTCACGGCAAAAGTTTCATTAGCACGGAATAGGGCGGGCGGGGCTTAAAAGTTTAAACAGAAAACTGCTGGAAAATAGTAAGACGGGAGCGAGAGTGGAGAAACAAAATAATTAAGAATGGTCTCCTCTCCTCTTCTCTACGAACCAAGAACGGAGGAAGGAACCAGCGAAGGCGTCTTGCACGACATGTCTAAACAGTTGTTTATCAGTCTTGCACAGCAGAACTATATCGCTGTATGGTTGCGAGTGGTCGTGCGAGCGAGGGAAGGAGCCAGGTTGGTTAGCTCCGTAGTTCCAGCCACATGGAATATATTGTTTTATGGTAATTAGCAAATTACTAGCCATATCCAGCGGGGGAATGGGGAATAAAATTAAACACAAAATGGGAATCAGGAACCCTCTGATTTACTCCCATTTCATAATGGAAAAGTGGAAAGTTTTTGGAGAAACCTGAACTGCCGGTGGTAGCAGAAAAAGAAAACAAGCTTTCCATGCATTACATTATTTGCATGGTTATTTAAACAGGGAATTATTTAATTATGTAATGAAACAACAACAAAATGTCCTCTAATTTAATTCTAGCTGTCTAATTTCAAGACAGAGTTGACAAATCAAATTAACAAAAAATATAATATTATTTGAAAAAAAACAGAACACACGGATTAGGCTGATGCCGGAAGTGATCACTGCTCTGGACCCGGACACCCCATCGGAAGACCTCCATTTCACAGTGGTCTCTATTGGAACGGCCGCAGCAGAGAAGAAGGGTTACCTGGAGCTGTCTTCGGAACCAGGAAAGTCGTTGCGAAACTTCACCCAGGCTGACCTTGAGTCCGGACGAGTGTGGTAAGTCCTCCACCGCCACTTCTCCTTTTCCTCCTCACATCACAAAAATATAAAATAATAATAATAATCATAATAACTCTTGGCAGCAAGGAGAAAAGCACAACAGCTCCCTCATTTCCTTTACGACATTAATTTAATTTATAAAAGGGATTAAATTACTTTTCGTCTTATTCTCCTTCTGTGCCTTTCCCTTTGTCCCCGGCATAAATCCGAGATGAATGGAGGTAGCAAGGTAGTCGTGCCGGTTGCAAAATTGAATCTTTTTGCATTTGCGAATAAGGTCATATTTAATGAGACAGGTATGCCGGGCTTCTCTTGATAAAAGGAAATCTGCAGGCAAGCAGAGTAAACAACTCTCGTCCCATTACCTGATTTAGCAGCATGCATACGAGCGAGCAGAATGCACAAGGGTAAACAGGGCTGTTTAATAATAGTAATAATAATAGCAAGCTAACAGTTCCTGTTCTTCTTCTTATCGGGGAGAAACACAAAGGAGGAGAGGCGCTCCACAAGATTACTGTCATCCATTTGAAAAGTGAAAGTATTACGCTGAGGCTGAGCATGAGCTTGTGTAGACCCACTTTAATCTTGTCAACTTGTATCAGTTCACAGACCACACTAACACACATTAACCCATGCTGGCCCGCTGGAGTTGGTCCTCATATGCTTCCTCCAAGAAAGGAACAACAGGGTCGGTCGGTCCAACCAACTACTACTGCAAAGTGGAAAAGTATCTAATTCCATAATACGATAATATTTCCCCCAGTTTGGGTGTTTTTGTGTGTTCGGGAGTGAGTAAACCGAGGACCATGCCACATGCCTTCACAGCTTAAACCTCAAGAAAAGTAAAACTTGTTTTTGGAATTCTCATATGCCAGCCAGCAGCAGATTATTATTTGTGCAACCTCGGCTAGAATAATTCCACAGTTTATTACTTGTTGTTCCGCTACAATTTGGGTCAAAAGCTTACGGGTGGCGGTGGTGGCACTACTGGTGGACTGACTCTTGCGAAAGGAACAAACCCTAAAAGGAGAAAATAGTTTCTTTTAGTTTCTTCTCCGACCGAGTTGTTGGCTAAGAGAGAGAGAGAGAGAGAGAGAGAGATGTTAGCTGAGCGCTGAATTGAATGGGTGCATGTGGCTCGCAAGTTGGTCCCCTGCCTGATGCATCCTTTTTAATAAATGTTCTTGTACCCCTTTACCCTCCTCATCTCTATTTTTACAATGTGCAGCCACTGGGAAGTTCATAAACGACAAGACAATGCAAGACGAGATAGTTCCCTAGAAAAGGAAATGACTTGATGTACACAACTGGAGTCATTACTGGCTGGCTAATGTGCACATTCCCTACGCCCAACGACCTCTTTAGCTACGTTCTCAGCCAAGACAACACGAGGGATCCAACCGAAAATCTCAATATGGTTATTTTCTTATTCTTCTTCCGCTAAAAGTATGTATTACAAGATTTGGGTGGTCGGGAGGGACACACTTGACTTGCTTTTCCAGACTCTTCCAGTGCAGCTGTCGGCCGAGATCCGCCAGACTAATGTAATAAGTTGTACTTTGAGATGCGTCTGTAATGTAAAATCATGTAATGCTTCCAGACTCTGAACAAGAGTGACGGTTCCTAATGTAACATAATAGGAACAAGCTCAGCCCAAATCTTCTCCTCACACTTTCTTTCAGAGAGAGAGACGGAGAGAGAGAGAGAGACTCCTTCTTTCCTCCTTTGACATTCCCGTTCTGGTTAGGTTACAACAGGCGAAAATGGCTTAATGTCCGCTAAAGTGAAACTAAGTAATATGGGAGTAGTGGGTGGAGTAAGGATGCTATATAATTTTGAAATCTGCTCTCCCGTCATACCACCTTGAGTTGAGTTGAGGTAGGCACAGGAAAAACAAGTTACCTAGCTCACTCATGATGATGATTGAGGAAAAGTAGAAAATAGTGGATGCCACCCTATGAGACCCGTTGTGTATCCAACTCTGCTTTCCCAAACAAGTTGCGAAAATGGAGAAAGCCAACAAGATTCACATTTTTGGCGAGCCCTGGGACCGAATCAACTCGCAAATCAAGCGGGATTAGGGTCTCTAGAGCTGGAAACCTGTAACTCGGGACAAAACTCAAGTCCTTTCTCTTGTTCTTTCTTTCTCCCTCTCTCCCATGCTTCACTGCTTCATTACTTTATGGCGCCTCTTTAAGGTAATATCATATTGTGAGATATTGTGCGTTTGAAACTCGCTGCTATGAGCCGCAAGAGGAGAGGAGGCAAGTTTTGTCTTTTCCACACACCTTTTTATTCGTCCCTCCCGAACGAAAGTTGGATGTTATAAGAATATACGGTAATAGGTAGTCATTTCAATGGAGAGTTTGATACAGTTGTTGTGCTGCAGGAGGTAGACTGTGCTAAAAAGTTATTTTATTCACATTGCTGTAATGATCACCACCACGATCACGACGGCATAAGAAGATCAGGTAGGCTACTCTAGCGGAGAGAGAGATAGGTATAAAACAAGTTTGAGTTTTTAAAATTAGGCTACTCTAGCGGAGAGAGATAGGTATAAAACAAGTTTGAGTTTTTAAAATGAGGACAACACCCTACCCTTCCCCCCGCGCCGTGCCGAACCGATACCAACTTGGCGGCTCATTGTTCCTTTCCGGCTCGGCTCACTTGGGCTGGGAAAACTGGCTAAAGTTTTAGAAAGTGGAGCTTTTTATTGCACTTCAGAGACCAGAAATGGTTCAAAAATGCATGGTGCGGGACGAGGCTTTTCAGGAGGAAGCAATTTGTTCAACTCGCAAACTGATTATGAAGGGAAGGGAGGGACATGGAAGGAGGGAGTGACGTGAGGCATTATTAGCAGAGAAATTAGACCGTTACATTATTAGTCGGGGCTTTTAAAAGGAAACTTTTCTCTCTTAATTAAAACCGATGGAGAACTAATTCTCCAGGAAATATTTCCCTTCCACTCTCCGGTAGTGACTACAGAAAAAGGATCCCGTACTCCCGTCACCAAAAATTATCAAGTCTAATAGGATTCCTGTGAAACTCCGTTCATTTCATCCTCTTTAATTATTACCAGCAGGTACAAAATATAATGCCTCAACCCCTGGGGGAATTATTGGCACAAGACAAGAAAAAAGACGCATTACTACCGGGGAGGATTGTAATAGCCAATAAAATGTTGTGCATATCATGAATGCCTGGAGTAATATAGTGCCTGGCTGGAGTATTAGATAAATATATAATATTCTGTGGTTGCATTGTTTGACTAGGTACGTGGACCAAGGACCCTCCAGCTCGAAACTAGCGCTGAAAGTGACGGATGGAAGTAGCATCTCTCAAACGGCAGTTCTGCGAATCGAGACGTTCTCCCTACGCATCGCGCCAGAAGTGAACACTGGACTTGAAGTGGCCAACGTGATGGGCACAGCTGCGCCCATCAGCAGCGCTAATCTCAGCTTCACGTCGAATGCCGCGGAGCAGGGGCTGGTCGTGGAGTACCACGTTGTGTCACCTCCCAAAGCGGGCATCCTCCAGCTCCGTCGCACCAACGGACAATGGGCCAGTGCAGACCATTTCACCCAATTAGATTTGCAGGCTGGTCGTCTCCGCTATTTGTTGCAGAGGCCGAGGCAAGTTCTCCTCCATCCTCCACACATCCCAAATATATATAACACATTATAAACCTATTATTATTATTATTTCCTCGGAATCTCCTCCTCACAATCCATTATCTCTCCCCAACCACCACCGCAGCCTGCCCCACTCGATCCCCACTGTAAAAAGAGCTGTACTATAGTATTGAATGTATAGGGACTATAGGGAGGGACATATATATATATACTTTTACTTGTGTATCCAGCTCGATCTCTTTTTTTATCAAGTCACGTCCTGCATGGGCATGGGAATGCAACCTTGTCCTACACGCATCTGTTGCAACGTGAGCTTGTTCTGGACGTGAACCACGACGAACTATGTTGTTGTATATCTCTGCACTACAGTTTCACTTCTTCGCCCTTTTTCCTCCGCGAAATAATAATGATACTTTTATCATTTCCTTTAACACTTTCTCTGCCAAGAGTTGTTTGAGATTTGAGACGGGAAAGTGTATCAGTTGTTATTGTTTCCATACCATGTGGGGTGGAGGATACAATTCTTGGCTGGAATGGATTGTTGCGAGTGAGGGAAGCACAGCTGTCGTCTCTCGTCACGAGCCCGCCTGGCCCACTCAAACTTATCAAATTAAAAAAGATGAAGTTTTTCGGTTGGGGGGAGAGTATTATTGAGAGTGGGGAGTAGAGTAATGAAACCAGTGGGAGTTGAGCTTCTCTTGCGGTGGTGGTGAATGTTTGATGAGAGTTGAAATGACCCCCTTCTGGAGCCACTCCAACTGCAACTGCACTATTGTCAGCTACCTACATTATTTGTCATTCCAGAAAGAAAGTGGAAAACTTTGTGCACTCGAGAGTGCATTGTCAATTGTGTTGAGGCGGACAGCATGGTGTAAAAGTGAAAATGACAACGACCGGAAGTGACTCTCCATTTTGGCAACGCAACACACAGCCCACCACCTCTAAGAATCTAACTTGAATAGAATATAGAATATATCCGGCATAAAACATAATATGTATTACGGACGTCACTGAAATCATATTATTATTGAATTTCTCGAATTTTCTGCTTACAGCGACATGCCCACCGAGGACGAGTTTTCATTCCATGTCTCCTTATCAGAAACGAAAGTGCCTTCAGAATTCCGGTTTCGCCTCCGGATCGTGTCGTTGTCGTTGGAGAGGTCGGGCTCCAACACTCTCAGCCTGAATGGGACGACTGACACGCCAATCTCCTCAAGATCGCTTCACTATCGCACCTTCCCTCTCTCCACGTCCGATCAGGCCATCAGATACGTCCTCGTGGAACCTCCTCGATTTGGACTCTTGCAACTCCGCAACCACCTCAACCCAGCGGTGTCCCCCACATTCACTCCCGGCGACTCTCCAGCACTCTCCTTCACCCAGGCGGACTTGGTTGCCAAGCGAGTGTTCTACAGCTTCAAGCTGACTCCGTTCTCGCCCCTGACGGATTGGTTCCTTTTCAACGTGTCAACGACCCACCTGGAAGTGACGCTGACGTCAGGCCCATTCCGGCTCGACATTCATCATTTCACGAGAAAGAAGCCGAGCTCAGTGACTCTGAAGCCACTCATCGTCATGGAGGGGGGCAAGGACTCCATCTCTTCAAAAATCCTGAGGATCCGGATCGCCGGCAGCTCGTCGGACGAGCAGCCAGTGTTCTTCAACATCACGTCGGGTCCGGCATTCGGGGTGTTGGAGAAGGAGCGCGAGTCCCTCCGCCTGTCTCCCTCCTTCAGCTCACTCAACTCCATCTCCTCCTCCTCCTCCTCCCACTACCTCATCGACAGGTTTTCCTCCCTCGACCTGGACAAGGCTCGCATCTTTTATCGGCACGACGGGTCGGAGACGCCGCGAGACAAGGTGGAGCTGCTGGCGTGGAACGTGGACGCCAACTTCATGTACGCCTGCCAACTCGACATAATCATCAAGGGGGTGAACAACCACCCGCCGAAGCGGGCCCCTTCGGCCACTCTCTCGATCGCGGTGGTCAGTGGCGGAATGCGCAGATTCAGCAAGGACATTTTGAATTACGTGGACGAAGACTGGGATTCCGACCGGGCTGCTCTCAAATACTCCACAAAGGGGAATCCATCAGCGTCGTCTGGAGCGGGTGGGGCTGGAATTGGAAATATCTACGATCGCACCATTTCCCTCTCAAGTCCCATATTCCAGTGGACTCAAGCGGATGTTGATGCAGGGAAATTGGTTTTCAAGCATGAGGGCACTGACGCTGAAGGATTCCTACCTTACTGGGTTACAGATGGCAAATTCACCGTGAACGGTACGTTTCCAACTCCCTCCCACACAAATCGCCCCACTGCATTACAGAATACTGCGTAGCACACACAAACACAACTCACATACATTCCTTATTGTGCACATACAGGATACTCTCTTACTCTCATAGTCATACCTTCAACTCAACCCTTTCCCCACTTTCTCCCCCGTTTGGAATGTACAATAATAATAAAATACCTAATTGGTTACAGATGGCAAATTCACCGTGAACGGTACGTTTCCAACTCCCTCCCACACAAATCGCCCCACTGCATTACAGAATACTGCGTAGCACACACAAACACAACTCATACATTCCTTATTGTGCACATACAGCATACTCTCTTACTCTCATACCTTCAACTCAACCGTTTCCCCACTTTCTCCCCCGTTTGGAATGTACAATAATAATAATAAAATACCTAATTCCTGTCCACAAAGAGAAAACCAGCAGCTAGCAGCCTCAATCCTTATTGCTTCCGGACCTGAGGGCCTTTCCCCTTTCCGTATTATCCCCAACTGCCATAGCCTTGCCGTAGCGTGGTTAGCCAGGGTTAGACCAATTCTCTGAGTTTCTCTGTGATCAATCCCTGAAAGCATTTCTCTCAAAGACTTTACTCAACAACTTGCTACTTTCTCCACCATTTCTCTCTACTTCTCTTTGAAAAAATCCCTCACATTTTCACACAAAAAGGGCGAAACGAGAGAGTCGACAAAAATAGGTAGGTCCACTGGAAAGCCAAGTTTTTTGTATGTAAACTTCCGTGGATTTCAAAGTCGATTCAGTAATAATCGATTTAGTAATCCGTTTTTGAAATCGGATGCTAATATAGGAAGGGAAATATTTTTTGGAGAGAGGTAGCAAAACGATGAGATTTCCCAGCTTCCATTTTTTACAAATCGGATATTTTTTTCATTGTGAACGTATTTGATTTTGAGTTATGACATGCTTGCTATATTATGCTCCTGTCCCTTCTATATGCATCATGCCGGTATAAACTTCAACTTTATGTTTTCAACTTTTGTCCACCACCGGTTTACGTGGTGGTGACAGGAGGAAGAAGAATGCCGCTTTCTTTTTCTTTTTTAAAAATAAGCCTCGTATGGACATTTTACGAAAAACTTGTATTTCTTAAGAGTATTACCTATTGTGTTGGTGCAGAAGCATTGAAATTGAAAGAAGCATCACGGTGGCCCATGCAGTCTCATTGGGAAAGTTGATGTACGGCCATTATATTTTATTCATCGTATGCAGCTCTTTTTTTCAACTTTTCAAACTGTTCCTCTCCCAACATTCCCTTCTCCCCATCGCAGCAGCCTTTGCTACACAATCCCGTTTTAAATAGATCAGCTTAGCACAGTTTCCCTGTTATTCGATTCAGCTTGTAACTTTAACCGTGTTCGATCAATTTCAATAAAACTCTGGATGACAAGAACATTCACTCACTCAGGATGAAACTGACAGGTAGAGCGAACATATTCTCGCTCTCTTTCTCTCTGTATGTGTGTGTATCTTGGATTAGGTATCCGGATCTGGTAGAAAATAGCCTGATGTGTAGGGTAGGGAACACACCGCGTGCGTAAACTGCGTTTGCCAAGTTGAAGGAATTTGTTCCGATTTGGTGACGAACGTCAAAGTGGGTATCGAAGGAAAATCAAATAATATCCAGGAAAAAATGTGAATGTGAGCAGCTGGGTGCGCTTGCATCCAATCCAGTGCTACTTTTTCTCAGAAAAATCCCTTTCTAGTTATGCCCGTATTACCAGAGAGTGATTTTTTCCAAAAAAAAAAAAAAGAAGTGGAAGAAAAAAATACTGCGTTTTAGTCCACTTTTATTCTTTTGCTTATTGCTTCCTCAGAGCTCACCATCAGCTCTTCTTATTACGACCTGCATCTGAATTGACAATTGTAAAAGCGCAATTTCGCCATACTATGTATAGTAGCGTGTATATCCGTGTATATGTTCGTATGCTCCGTAAATTGTTGACAGAGAGCATGAGTGAATGTAAGTATATATTTGTTCGGTATGGTTAGGCATTTTCCCGCCCGCATTATTATTATCTTTCTGTAATACAGTATTCTCGCACGAGGAACAGTTGGTACGACGAGTCAGTCCCCAGCAGTCGCCTAGTCGCTCCGAAAAGAATGGACTTTTACTGTCGAAAATCTATTGTGCCATCATTGTATAACGGGGTTGTAATGAGAATAATAATAATAGAAAATGGCAAAAAAGTGGGATGGGTGGAGAATTGGAGAAGAGGAAAGACCACAAAAGTCACTTTCCTGCCAAAAAGTGAAATTGTTATTTCAGGTTGAAGCCCTTTTGGACCGTTTCTTAATGCTCCCACTTTTTTCCCACAGCGTACCTAACCTTCGCGCTCTTAATATTATTATCATCATCGTTGTACGAACGCGGTTCGCCAACTTTCCTCCGCAAAAAAAGAATACATTACATAGCAAGATGCTCTCCTGCCTCGTCGGAGTCGGATCTCTCAACTTCAACTGGTATATGATATAATGCTAAATGCTGCTAGTGATATAGGATGTGTTGTGCTCTCGCTCCGTGTCGCACTTTGCTTGTTTAGGAGATGCAGGAACCAAGTTTCGTTTGATTACTGACTCCACAAATACCTACCACACCACCACCCCACTCACTTGGATGGGGATCTTTCTTCAATTCGCGAAAGCAGTAACTTTGTTAGGTTAGGGCTGCCGACGCAATACCAAATTTTAAATCCGAAAAGGCAGAATCCCAAATAAGATCCCAATGTGTTCTGTCAAAAATCTAAAATCAAATAATAATATCTAAAAAAATAAATTTAAAGAAACGTTTTGTTCACTACACCGATAGCTTTACTGGGTCTGTCATACGAAGTATTATACCCCTGGACTATCCTTTCAAGCGTACAATCAAGCCTCAATTCAATTCAATCTATAAAACCTTTTCGCTTACTTTCTCCTAATCCTCCTGACTTAACCTTTTCACCTTCAAAGATATTTCCATGCTTCAGCCTCCAAATATAACTTGAGAGTCCCCATGAATGAGTCTTATTATAGTTGGTCTTATTTTGCGTTTTGTGAGTTAATATTTGGGATTGCGTCATGAAGCCGCTTTTTTTACTGTGACCCATCGCTCTGCTGTTTCTCGTCTCCAGCTATATAGCCATCTACGTTTCTGGCTGGCTGCTGGTGGTAGGATGATGTGGGACTCCTTCATCGCGAATTTGGCCTAGTTGCCAAAAAATGGTTGGTGAAATGTCTGGCAGATAATTTTTGGACAAGAGAAATGTTTGAAATTTGCTGTACGTGCAGGAAATCATGGGGTCAAGATTTTCATTGCCTCTCTCTCTCTCCCTCCCTCATTCATTTTTTCTCCTTCTTTTTGGCCGGTTGAGAAAGCAAAGGTTTAACGTGTGGTTTTACTCCAAACCCAACCAAATAAATGTACGCTCACTCTGAACAATACTGTATAATGTAGTGTAGAGCAATAGAGTATACCTATATATAGATCTTCCAAGCACTCTAGCATTGCATTCTCTGCCCCTCTTGTTAACCTGATTTCTCTTCAACGAATTGCTCATTCCGGTGAAAACCTTGGGCAGAGAGAGAGAGAGAGAGAGAGAGAAAGAAAGAGCTCTACACGCTGCTCGCTCCTTTTATTGCATTTGATTGGCGAAAAGTCAAGGGAAATCGATGCGTCAAAATGAATGCATATCCTTTGAGTAACTCACCGACCGACGTGAATACTTAAAACCTGGAAATCCTCGTTTCTTCATCCATCCGTACAAAAAACGGATGAGAGAAGGGAAGCCTTTCGCGTTTTTATCTAATCATAATCATTCTCGGGTGGCTAGTAGGAATGGGGTGGGGTGGGGTACAGGTAGAGGTACTAGCTATAGCTATATAGCGTTTTCACTTTTGATCTTTAGCCCTCTTTCTTCTCACTCAACTGAGCGAGTCTGCTCCTGAGGTAGGAAAGCAAGACATTTCCGCCAACATATCCTCCGCCGTGAAATGGAATGAGAAAAGTTTAGCAGGGCCACGTAGTGGCTTTCTTATTAGAATAATGATCATCGAAATCAACCATCATCGCCACAACCAACCGCAACCGCCGAATCATCTGTACACAGCGCCATTTCCCATTAAAAGAAAATGGTCGCGAGGGATTAAACGAATATTGAATATATATTCTGCGTCTCACTTGATACGACGGGATTAACTGGGATTACTGCAAAAGTACAAAAAGGATGGGAGAAGTGTGATGTTATTTCAAAGTGTGCCCATTATCGCATCTCTATCCATCCCTCCATATTTATATTCCACGTTGCCCTTAAAAACACCATCCGCCGGTGAAGAAACGTAGCAATTTTTATTATTTTTTGCAATGGCGATAACCCCTCTCCTGAGGTTAAGCTGTTAAGTTTTTTTATTTCGTTGGGAAAACCAGGATATTTTATTCATGGGGAAGCGGCAGAGGAGGAGGAGAAACAAGTCAGTTTTGAGCGCATTTTCTTTACATTTTAAGGGGAATAATGAGTTGGATTAGGAGTCACAAATGCATACAAATGCTCCGAGAGGGTCGTAACAAGAAGAGAAAGGTGAAATAATGGTTGAAGCTTGTATTCCCATTTTCCCACTGAATCTCTCGGTCGGAGTCCTGTCCCTTCCTCTCCTCTCGAGTGAGAGGAAACAGTGAGGAAAGTGAAAGGGGCAGAGAGGAGAGGAGTTGGGGGATTTTCTTGTAGTTTTTCGTGGTGGTGGTTGAATGGGAGATGCGGGAATGAGTGAATGATTATAAGAAACATGGTTAGCCAACCCAGAAGGAGATAAATAAGTAGTTGGGAGAAAATGTGAATAAAGGAATGGCTCCGCTCCGCTTTTTGTAGCTCTTTTAGTTCTACATATTCATTCTATATTTCCCACCGGAGTGATTTAATACAATAATGGGCTTAGCGAAAAAAAAGTGGGGGAAAATTCCGCTAGCAACTGTCACCTATTTATATGAATGTATGCAGATTGGACTCTCTTTCTACCACCCTCTCACATTCCTTCCCAAGTGTCTTCCCAGCAAAAAAATGCACATAAAGTAAAACAAAACAGAAAAAAGTTGTTGGTTTTGCGGGACTATACGAATGTGCAACTCTTTCCCTCATTTTCATTTCCGGGTAAAAATATAATATTGGTGGTTGTATTGTAAAGGTAAGTATATTCACCTCGAACACTATAATACTCGCTCTCCTCTCCTCCTCTCACCAATGTCAACCCTCCCAACTCTATTTTCCAGTTGGATAAGTTGGCGGATGTCGTCTGTAAAAATAAAACAGGAGGAATCGGCCTCTTGCGGCCACGCGTAAAAAAAGTGCTATCACCATTTGAAAAGTAAATGTTCCCATCTTCTTCAAATATATTTATACAGCTGACAAGGAATACTATTTCTGGGGGTCGACTGTGGCCATACCGATGTCACACGCCGCTTCAATGATGTTTATGAATAAATGGCAATGTATTGCGAGGTTAGGTTGTATAGTATCAAGTTGAAATTCTGCACTAACCACAGCAAAATAGTATTCCTTGTGGTGAGATATCTAAACAAAGTGGAGGCAGAGAAAGCCCACCTTTCCCAGTGTGTTCTTATAAAAGATGGCTCCGAGGAGAGAAGGTAATGGAACCGTTTAAAAGGGAAAGACGGAGGAATGGTGAAAAGAGTTGCGTCTTCGATTTAAAGAAATTCTGCGAAAGCGAAGCGCACAGGGTTGGGATGGTTGACACATGGTGCGAATGAATCAGCATAAGAGAAACACATCTTTGGGGCATCACATAATTTCAACTTTCCCCTTCTTTTTTCCATCTTCCTCACTCGCACTTCAACTTTCACTCTGGGACTCCCTCCCGCCGTCTGCTGCCACACCACCGCACCCCACCGCATTGCTGCTAACTTTCACTTTGTATTTATTTGTTTATTGAAAGTTTATCCGGGCTAAAAAATATTGCTCGTTTTCGTGCTCGACGACTGTCACCCATTTCCAAGGCGAGAATTGCCTTTTTAAGAAACAAAAGGGAAAGGTGGTGGTTATGGTTGTATGATAATGTTTTGGGAAAGAGGGGCTGCTGTGACGAGATCCTTGGCGCATGTATAATGCATGTGCAAGTGGGTGAATCTAAATGGAAGTAAAACGTAGCGAAAAGTTTTTCTTTTTCATTGCCCTCCAGTGTTCTTCTTTGGAGGCTGGCTTGCATTAGAGAAGAAGCCATATTATAGTCCTCGCTCCTCGTCACCTTTTTTGTTTTTCCCTTTTCCAGTCCAAACCCCCGCTCAGGGCTTGTCCCTGGCTGGAGCTTCCTCTGCATCTCATCATCTGTTGGTCGTGGTGAGCGAGAGGTCTCTGGTGAGGCTATTGTTGCTAGTTAAATAAGTCAAGTGACCCCCCCCCCACGAACACAAACAGTCTACAAGCTAGACAACAGGTTTTTACTCATTTTGAGATAAACGAGAAAATTGGTTCTGAAAATAAAGTGGGAGAGAGCCATTATGACTCTCTCTCTCCCGCTCCTCTCTCACTGCCATTGTACAAATAAAAGAAACAGGGAACAGAAAATGGGAAATTTGTGTTGAGCATTGGCATTGGGCATGGTGGAGCAGTGTTTTTCCCTCTCTGACTAAAAAATCCAGAGGAGCCATATATGTAATTCAATCGAGGATAAGGACCTGGCTATGCTTATATTATGGTCCTTTCCTTGTAGTTTACAAAGAAGACAAAGAAAAGTTGGGATATCCCAGAAATGTTTTTACAGGTATCCATCCCCCTTTTCTTAGCACTTTAGAAAAAACTGCACTGACAGCAGCAGCAGCAGCAGAACTACAAGTATCTACACTAGAAGAGTTCTCCGTTCAAGGGGAAACTAGTGGAAGTGGAAAGGTACCTACGGCAGACGCTCCCTCCCTCCTCTCCTCACTCCTCACTCTCTCCTTTGTTCAAATTTTGTTTTCCCAAATTGAATTCTATACAAGGAAGTGGCTATAAATTTTGACTTTCACTTATGCGCTCTGACACATTTTCCTATATGGAGCTAGCCCTTTATGATTGTGGTTTTCTCCCTTGTTTGCCATCGGGCTCCCTTCTTCTCTTCTCGTTCCTCTCTTTCCACATAACCGGCAGCTAGCATAGCTTCGATATATATATAGTCCGTTGTAGCCTAGTTGATGATGTAGCCGCATGCCATGGGAGAGCCCAATAAGACACTCAACGGAGAAAGAGGCAAATAAGCAAACACACACACAAAATACTAAGCACAATAATATGTAATGTATTTTGGGGTCTTCCCTTTCACATTGAAATATAATGTATGTACGTGAGCAACATTTTCCACTTTTTCCACCAGGCTCATTCCCATATTCTCTTTTCACTTATTATTTCAAGTAAAAGTGAGCCTTTTCTACAGCGCACCTCTTTTTCCTGTCTTTGAGAGAAGGGCGTTATAGGGACAATTTCACAGCACTCACTTGCGTAGTCACTCCGAGAGGGTGTATCAAAAAGATGGGCACAATAAAAAGTTGGCCCTCTCGTCAGCAATAGCAATAGGAGCAAGAAGGGTTGCAAATCAAATTGATTTCCTATTCTGACAGGAGGAAACAAGTTGGTTAAACGTAACCGAGTTTACTACTTGTCCCTGGTGCTTAGCTATTCTCCGACTTGCAACTAGAGTATCATCACATCTTCTTCGATCCTCCCAAGTATATATAGCTATACCTACCTCGTGCCCAATCTTTCGGATTACCCTACATTCCTAGATTTGCTAGATGCATATAGGCAGGCTTAAGGCTATATTATGTTAAGAAATTGGTTGAGCAAGAAGGAGCTATAGCGTCTTGCAAGCCGTATGTCAGCCAGGTTTTTACTTTAGAGAGCGCTCGGTCCTGCTGCTCCTGCCCCACTCACATCAGCCATGCATGCAAGCCGTCCATCTGGAGCAGCACGGCCGAGAAAGGCAGAGCTTGTCAACTGATTTCCCATGTGTTAGCCCCTTCCCAAGTCCGTAATTGGTTCTGAAGTTTACCACTACTACTCACTGATCGATGAGTCTGTCAAAACATAACGACATTCCACCACTTTCATTCTTACAGCAGGTGGGCTTCCGCCGTAGATTTTTTTGTAGCGATATGATGTGAGATATTAAAACGTCAAAATAATCTGGCTGTGTAGATTAAAATCAGGGAGAATCAAGATCATTTATTATGCGTTCTGAAAACATATTTACCTACATTTGACTATTTTTTTTTTGCAGCGATATGATGTGAGATATTAAAACGTCAAAATAATCTGGCGGTGTAGGTTAAAATCAGGGAGAATCAAGGTCATTTATTTCTGTTTTCAGAAAACATATTTACCTACATTTGACTATTTTCCATTGAGTCATAAAATATAATTAGGGATGTTGGTGAATAGTTGATGAATTCTCGTAGGTCCAGCCGCCTGCGCATTTTTATACAATGACATTAATACCGTGCACCATAGTGGATTACGTTTTTCTGTGTAGAAACTAGTATTTTTTGTTGTTGTTGTTGTTGTGCTTGTCATTCATTCTTCTCTGCTGGTTTGATTAGGCACGCTTCGAATCAACTCTGGTGGCCCGTGGGTAAAGATTGTCAACACAACAAGCTTGGCAGGGAAGAAAGGATCGATGGCAAAGCTGACTGATGAGAGTATCCAAATCGAAACAAACCTGGATGTGGATCAGAAAAGGATTCTCATCCGGATTGTGGGCGGACCACAACATGGGATCATTAGGGTAACTTTTGGTTTTTCTTTTTGAATAGCATACATCCCTCCCTACATAATAAAAACAACTTGTGACTCTGCTCCACCACCAAAATTCTTTTACTTTGTACCTGCTTCGTTCGTTACACTGCCGGTGCTTAATATTTGAGCTTTTATCTCCCTTTCCGCTACTTTCCTCCGTCGAAAATAAAGGAGATAGGCAGCTATGCTTTCTATGCCATATAGTCATATTGCCATAGTCTTTTCAGGATATTATTAGTCATGCTTACACAGTCCGCCTCTGCATTTTACCCAGTACCAAAGGTACCCAACGTGAAATGTAATGTTAAGCTCATCTTCTTCTTTACCATACCGCTGCCATTTTGCTTTGCTCCACTCGCTGCTCCCACTTACTTTTACGCAAAGCCTACAGGACTCTGGGCTGAAACCATGCATCCCTTGTAAATACAACGATAATAAAACCTGCCCAGCGGAGGCTCACCCAGCGTTTCGGTTCGAGGTGCATTCAAAACATTGTACTTTTGTTTTCTACTAAACGTCCCTCTTCCTTCTCTTCCCATTGTTGAGATAAAGAATAGTAGCAGGGAAAGAATGACAACGGGCGAGAAAATAACAAAAACGTGAACAACATACATTCCTTCCCCATTAGCTGCGAACGACTACTGCACTGTTTTCGTGGATATGCCATTAACGGAAACCCAACCACGCACACAAATCGGATCTTTCTCTATATTATGCTCCTACCTATATTCTGTTCTCATCAGTAAAACTATTGTGACTTTTCTCATTTCCTGAACACAAACTTACTTCTGCACACTACCTACCTATGCACATTTTGGTCTTTGGGCGACGCATGATAATGATGGGCGACGGGGAAATCGCAAAATTAAAATTCTCCAAGTTTATCACAATCAGAGCTCCGTGGAATGTAGGAATGCATTGTTTTATCTTTGCGTATGTTGATACAGCACTAGATTCAACTTTGACACTCATTTTCGTAATTCGAGAAAACCTGAAAAAGCTCAATTTTTCGACAACTGCAAAAAAACACAGCAGGGTTCTGTTATTCTTTATTTACGAAAGGCAATTTGTAAACTCAAAATGCAGAGAAGAGCAAATTGATGACGGAATTATTATTTCTTTCTAATGACTTTTTTGGTTCCATTATCACGAATCCCACGTGTGCATCGGTGTGGTCCCATGTGCGTGTACAATTTTCTCCCATTATTATCCCCATTCATAGTGGCAATAAAAGTAAAAAAAAAACATTAGTGCTTTGAACTTGTGTTTAAACCTTGAGCCTAGCAGATTTTTCATCATTATTCCTTTAGCCTTCCTTTGATATTGCAGTGTCGCGTGTGCCTTTCCCTCCCATTCAATTCAGCTCTCCAGCTACACTCACCGACGGGAGAAATAGGCCATTTGGAATGAATATCCGGTGATGTCCTGCATTGTTCAAGAGCCTGTTTGCTTTCTCTACAGATATTTCTAATTCTCTCCTCCACCTTCACTCACTCATTTATTTGCATGGAAAGTCCAGCTGCAGACAGACCTTCGCTGCTCTTTGTCTACCTACCTATGTGCTTCTTCTCAAAATTCCAGCTTAGCTCACTGCCTTGTTTACTGTAACCGTAGATTTGGATTTAGAACTTTGGATGTATTGTGGTAGCCGTGATCCGGATCCCCGACTTTTTCGAGTGTTTCTCTCTCTCTCTCTGCTTTTGTCAAAATAAAAAAGCTTTTCCGTTGCTTTAGCTTTAGTGGTTTGCTTTCTGGCTTTGTAGCATAAGGTAGTAGCGTTGCCGATATATTTTCCCCCCTGTGAGTCACGCTCCAAGTCACTAAAAGTTAATGCGGTGATCACTCAAAATGACAGGTGAACCAAACACCAGTATTGAATTTTACACTGGGTGACATGGCCAGTCGGCTGGTGGCTTATGAGAACAACGCCGTGACAGATGTGCAAAGAGACGGATTCCGCTTTCAAGCCGTGGTCGATGGGGTTGCGGAGTCGGAGCAGGCGGATTTCGATATCTCTATTTATCCAGAGGCCTACTGGACACCGCTCAAGGTGAGATAATCCAATCAGTTTTATTTCACTTTCAACCCGTCATATAAAATCCACCACCACTACTGCTGCTACACCAACTGACGCTTGCCAGCCATGAACCCGGTTTCCTTCACGATACGAGTCTGGTTGGATATGAAAGAGAGAGAGAGAAAGTGCTGTTTACTCCACTAAAGAAGATTTTTGGAGTGGCACAAATTGCCAGCATCATTGTGTGTTAGTCAAGTGTTCATCCCATCGGCCAACTTGGAAAAGTGCAATCAATAAACACTCTCTCATCGGAGAGTGATCTGATGTGATACAAGATTCCATCATTTCCACTGCCAGTCCGGTGACAAAAATCCATTAGTCCTAGTCCCCGTGCAGGTTATTCAGCGACCATATTAATTGCTCGGTTTGACAAAAGTGACGGCTGCAATTGAACTACTCGTTCGTTCGCCTCAGGACGGGCATGTGCATGTGCCTCCACAGCACAGTCCCCCTCCACTCCAGTCTAATCCACCAACTGGGTGCGGGGTAATAAAAGCCCTTGACAGTTTTGACTCTACGACCAATGTTACCCTTTTAATTAGGATTTATGCGGGAGGATAGTAGACCCAACCGTACCGGGGAAAATGTAAATTTTAACGAGGAGCAAATTTAAAACAATATCACATTTCACGGTTCATTCCAACTCCAATTATTTACAGGTTGTGGAGTAGCTAGAGAGACCCTCGTACCCTCCATAAAATGTGGAGTGGGGCTAAGGCTAAAGTGGCGTACGAACCAAATTTATCAACACTCTCCGTACTTTTATCCATCTCTGATGAAACTTTTTGGCTGGGGTGGGCGAGAGGTAGGGCAGAATCATCCGGGAAGGGAGGAAGGGGATACGCAGTTCATTTGGCTGAGAAGAAATAACTCGTCCAACAAGATATTAATAAAGATGGCTGATTTACAAGAGAGACAGCTCCCGCTTTTTTGCATCCCATTTTCTCCTACTCAAAAAACATGGGCCCCACGCAGCAGCCTGGCTGGGGGATCTTTTGGGAGGGAAAGTTGTTGTGTAGCAATAAATCTGTGTCTTGGGCCATGTACATAAATAGTTGCAGCCAGCACGCCCGTTTGTTTCTCCCTGTGACGAAATACGAATGTAAGAAGAAGAAAAGAAGGGAAGAGAAAAAAATAACATGCCACTTACTTTTTAATACTTGGATCGTGCTCTTGCGAGAGGAGGCTTCATGTTTGTGCGTGGCATGGTTTCCCTCGCCCTGTTTCACTCTCCTCTACCCAAAAATCCAGACATGGGTTATTAGGAGGAAAAAGGAGGGAGAGAAAGTCTTCCATAAAGGGGAATAAAATAAAACACGGTTGGTGATGTGGTTTTTGCTCTCTCTCTCTCTCTCTCTCTCTCTCTCTCTCTCTCTCTCTCTCGTTCCTCCTTAGTCCTTTCCCTTGTCTGCATGAGAAAAACAACCTGAAGGGAATTAAGACCCTGTTAATTGGAAGATTTGTGGGGAAATTCATAAGTCGTAAAGCATTCTTTCTTCATTCCTCTTCCCGAGTCCACCTATATGGTTTTACATGATAGGCTCTTTTGCTGATGGGTGTGGATTTTCCCTCTACCTTTCCCCTTTCCTGAGCGAGGATCCCTATCCTTCTCTTACCTTGTCGTAGTTCCGTCCGACCAAAATAAGTTTCCTCTAGATGAGATGGTGGCTAGGATGGTGGTGAGTATATATTGTGGTCCGTGTTGTTGTATTAAAATGAACAAGAAAATAAAAAAAAGTTGATAATTTTTATTGCTAGACACATCCTTTTTTGCGCGTGTGGATCGCTCTTGAATTTTGATGAGGTGGTATAGGGATACGCAGAGAGACAGACAGGGAAGCAAGGCCGGCATTTTCTCTTTGCGTGATTAAATTCGGAAGGGGAACAAGGGGATTTTTTGTGTGGGGAATGTGCGTAGGAAAGTTTGGTAGGTAGGAAAATATAATGCACCGAGGGATCATCATCACATTTATAACAAGGCTCTGACTACAATGAAATATTGGTGGTTTTTGGTGCATACAACGGAATGTGAAATGAAGGACATAGGATGGGGTAGGGTTAGGGTTAGCCTCGACGGACTCATTGTCTGCGGGGACGGATAATGGGAGCTGCGAACAATTGCTGTTTCAGCTGCGAAGCTTAAATACGGAGGACGGGAGAGCTGAGCGGCGGTGGTTTTATATTTCATTTTCACTTGGTGAAAGCAACTTGGTTGATTTTAGGTTGTGTAGGTGTTGAATACCGCCGCCGAGGTGGTTACACTTCACTCCACAGTGCATTTCCCCATGAAACTGGCCCTGCCACTGCTGGAAGAGGAGGAAGTCAGGTGGAACAAGGTTTCCAAAGGGGAGCTGACAGAACCCTTTGTTTTAAAATTGGAGAGGAGCATTATTTCCATTGTGGTCGGTGGCAGTTTTCGCCTCTGCTCGACACACGTTCAGCTATTATGCCCACTCTCTGCCTGCGAAACAGAAATTATTACAATTACAACCTCCAAAACTGCACTTTGCCAGAAATTCCACAAAGTGGGGGTTTTGCACGAGGGCAAAGTGGTGGTACTGGTAATATATGTCGTCATCCTCGCCGGGATGAAACCTTAGTAGAATCAGAGAGCTAAGTATATAGTGTATCTCGTGTGGACACGAGTTTTAATAACTCTCCTCGAAATACATTTATCTTTCCATCCACCCAACCAGCTCGATAGGTCTGCAGGAGAGAATGACGTTTTCATTGAAAAACTTGAGTTTATTCAAGTCCAGCAGGTTGAGCACAACCAAGAATAAAAGGCTTTCCTGTGGTTTCACCCCCCCCCCCAAACCCTTCTCGGCTGGTAGCTCAAACCAGCTTTTATTACTTTTATTTAAATAGAAGTGCAGTATTACAAAAGGAGAGGATATGTGGAGTTTGGGTGGAAAGCAAAGGTCTTTCGGACCCAAACCTTTAAAACAACTCCAGTTCCTCTGTTACATACATACTCTGACAAACGGTTTTTTTGTCCGGCTTTCTCTCTCTTCTCTCTGAGCGCCGAGCAAGAATAAAATCAACGGATCGAAACACAAATCATGTAAAATGTGCGGAGCCGGGAGGCATTTATGGATTTGAAGGCACAGCTCTCATTACATTTTGATCAGGGTGTTTGTACAGATTAAAAACATGCGTTGCGTTGCCCCCACTCTGGCGGGATGAATAGGAGGATGGGGAGATGAGTTGGGATTCCGATTCAGCCGACTGAACTAATAATTTATTTATACAATGGAATTATGTGTGATGTGGTGAATTGCCCGATATGTCTAACAATAAGTATTATGTGTAATATATTGACTGGGTTGGCTATATACATTACATACCTTTATATATTGTTTTTTCCCTATTCCACAGGTCGGAGCGAATGGAAGTGTGCTGGTGAATGAGAATAGTTCTGCTGTCATTTCTCAAACTTGCTTGCACATTATTAATCCCCACATTCCACCCACTGACATTGTCTACACGCTTACGAGACCGCCGAGGCATGGCTATTTGGCCATTGACCCTTCCAATTCTCACGGTAAGCTTCAACAACAAAAAATAATAATAATCTTACATACATTGTTGTTCTTGCTCTATAGCTCTGCCAACCAACCAACCAACCAGTTCCATATATATTTACTAGTATTATTGGAGTTCCAGCCTGAAACTTATTTTTTACAACCATCCGCCATTCCACATCCCCAGAGGTGTAGCGCAATGAATCTCTCATAACTGACTGCACCGCGTTATATTTAGGTCATTGTGGATGCATGTATTGGATTAGTTGTTTATGTTGTGCGGCAGGTGGATGGATGGCTGGTTGTAAACCACATATTCCCAATTTGCATTCACCCTGCAAATACCACCTACAGCTCTACAGCTCCTGCCCCCACCACCACGAACTTTCAAGCAGCTAGCAACAACCAACCAACGCAACCAACACCCGTATGAGTTGCATGCAAAGATTGAAAAGGGGTGAAAGTAAGACGGTGCGAGAGTGAAAGGCATTCAAGTGAAAGATGTAATAGTCACCCCACCTCAGCCCCTTCCATTTTCAATCCATTCCTGTCCGAAAAAACAATTCCTTGCAGGAAATGCTGCTGTAGCTGCGGAGGAGGAGGAGAATGTTCAAGTTTTCCGAGTATCGTATGGAATAATGAATGTTCTGTACTGAATCTGATGCTTAAAAACACTTGAATACAATGGGACTACGTATACATAACTCGGTTAGGATGGTACACATGTTTCCGATTAGGCCTCCTTGCTCATTCAGCTGACAGAAAAGGAGTGAAGAATCCTACATCTCCACCTCTGCCTCCTCCATTCCCATTAAATATTCAATAATAAATGGAATGACAAGAGAGAAATGAGGCTGCTGATGCTAATAAGAATCACTAATTACCTTCCTCCTCTCGCGAATGAATGGCGAAGAGGAGTATGATGAAAAAAGTGTGAGAGCGACGTCTAGTTTTTGGAGGGAAGGTTGGAGTGGAATATTTATTATGAATGTGTGTAGGTAGTCATCAAGTCATCATACACACCTCGTTAGCCTCCCTCCCTCCCATTGTTACGCAGTTCGGAGGAGTTATAGTTATAAAATATCCCGAAGGTTTTAGGCATTATTCCATAGCTTTGGCTCCCCTCATCCCATAGTCTTTGGCTGCGGAGCAAACTTTTCCCTGGGTTGTCTACCAAACGGGGAAAACTAATTAACGCAACTGTTGACTGCTTACTACACTCACTATCATCACGGGTCGTTTAGCAAGCTAAACGGGACAGATGCGTGTTCCCCTAGGCACGTACCTAGGTATATCGTAATGATGAGGCCTAATCCTGCCTAGCGTCGTCGCATTGTCTGAAAATGTAAAAGCTAGCTTTTAACTTCCTTCTTCTTCTTCTTCCTCCTCCTCCACCTTTTGGCAAACTGCTCGCTAGGGATTTTCATCTCATTGTTCAACCCGTCCGGCAAGGCTCTTTTACCGAGTCGGCGAGGATTGGAAAATTAAATTAGGAAATCCCGGAGAACTCATATATGCAACTCTACTGGGCTTTGAAAAATTGCCACAGTAATTCCGTCCGGTGAGTGTTTGCAAAGGTGGGGGATTGCGACTGTGGTTAGTTTTTCAACTACTTTGTCATCCGAAAATTGCCCATCAACTTTCATAATAATTTGTATATTCGGGCTCTTGGCTCCCATTTGGGGAAGGGGCAGCTGGAATGAGAAAATACCGCAAGGCTGTGGTTCACCTATCTCCGTCGTGCAGTTCAGTTTAGTGGGGTTGGATAGAAATGGGAAGTTAAGGACACACGTTCGTCGTCGTCCTCTTCCTCCTCCTCCTCCTCCTCACCACCACCACATCATCATCGTCGCCGTCATCGTCGTCATGAATGAGCTGAGCAGAATTGGTTTCCTTGTGCAAATGTTGACTTTCGAATTAGCGCAGAGTCAGACGGAGTGGCAGGGTAAGACTGAGTGAGATGCGGGGGGGAAGGTGAAACGAATGCAAAATCAAGGGAGCTGGAAATGCATGGCGAGATTTCATTGGGGAATTATGTGCCGTAGCTCACCTGAGCATTTGGGAGTTGTACAGAAAGGGGGAAAGGGTGATAAAAAATTCTGAGATTAAAACAATAGAGAATGCAGCTCAGCGGGAGGGCATCCTACTTTTCCTGTAAATTCTCATTAGCGGAGCGCATCACAAACCGCAAATATGTATCACGCACGTTGCGTTGCATCTGGTCTGGTTGGTATTTTGGTGAATGTGTTCCATCATCATGAGCTTAGGGTTACTTCATTACGTACGTTTTCTCGGTGAAAGGATTTCTTTTATTTTTTGTTGGAACTTGGTTGGTATTCACAAGGTTTGGTTGAACTGTTTGGAGAATATGGAGGTGGAGGTTGGAGGGGTGCTGCTGCTGGGATGAGACTTTGAGAGTGGCAGTGAGTGACTGGAATTAATTTGGGAATATTTCCCTCTTGTTATGTACCTTTTGTTTTCAGAGGAGACTGATGATTACGTAACGATGTGGGACCAGACTGTAATTAACGACGGGAGGCTTCGCTACGTCCAATCCGAGTCAAACAAGACCCACGACTCGATGCAGTTCGATGTGACTAATGGGGTTCAAGCGCTGCGCGACTTGAGACTTGACTTTGTTGTCATCCCGGCCACTTTGGTGTTGGCCTCCACCACCGTGCTCGTCAATGAAGGTCAGATTTACAGCATTTAATTGTTGGATTCAAATTTTAGAAAGTAATACTCACAAATACTTACTTGCACTACTCCTGGTGTAACAGTGTAACAATATATGTATATCAAACACAGTCAAATGTGTACATAAACATATACGAATCGAATATTATAACGACGTTAAATTTGTGTTCGGCTCATGTTGTCTTTGTATGCGTTGCAAATACGATTTTGGGAACAACAAAGGTTGCGCCATCGCCATCGCCAACCTTTCTCCGCTGCTCTTTTCCCGTTTCAGCGGAGTGCCCTCGGTGAACCCGTTGGTATAAAAAGTAACAATAATACAAGGAAAATGAAGGGAGGGATCAATAGCGGAAGGATTTACAAGTTGGAAGATTCGGAGCGTGCAATACTGTTCATGGAGTTAGATTAGATGCACATTGTGCTTATTGTCCGTATAGAATTGCCGTTGTTACTTGAGAAGATGGATGGAGAAGAGCCCCATTCACATTCTTTAACGCTGTACTGTACAATCCTCCACTCCTTTTATTCCCCAAAAATGTCCAAACGCAAAAAGTACAGATTTTCGTTTTCTTTTCGTTTCTTTTTGCTTCCAGTGTGTACGCACAACAATAAGGGTCCGGTCTAACTCAGTCAGTTCCTACTCACAATCTATGCTATGCTATGTATGTAACTGACAATGCTATGTAATGCTCCACTGGTAGGATTTTTTGTTATTCTGTTTAGGGACATTGCATGCATGGCTGTGGCCACAAAAGAGAAACCCATTTTGAAGCTACTTTTTTTGCCCCCGCTACACTAACATCTTCCTCCAATCCTAAGTGGACTCATTAAAGTAATATAAGGGCTAAAGCATTTCTTAACAAACTGAGAAGATTTTGCACAGCCTATCTCGCTCGGGCTTCACTCAAGTAAAACATTCAACGTAATTTGGGAGAGAGTAAAAGCAAGAAACGTTATTAGCACACAACTTTTTACGCAATCATTCTCAAAGGGACCAACGGCCAGAACGGAGGAGTTTTTTTTTTGGAAAGTAGCAATTTTTAAGAAGCCTTAATTTCTTTTTTTCTTGCCAGAGTAGTCTCAGCGCCTTAGCTCGCTATCATCAGCATCCTCGTCGTCATTAGTGCCTCTTTATTTCTCGCTATATTTTTGTATTACTTGTTTACTCTAAACAGGAAAAATAGAGGAGAGTGTGGGTCGTTTTGCGCAATGGGGTGATAATATAGGAAGGAGGAGAAGGAGACTGTCCACTTTTCCTCTATTTCTTTGGCCGTCACATTTTTCCTGGTTTGCGTGGGTTCTCCCTTGGGTTAGTTCCCAGTAGAGCAGGCAGAACTGGAACACCACACCACACCACTGCCATCCATGTCACGTGTCTCAACAGCAGGGAAACCTTCACCAAAAAGGAAGACCCTCGCAGGGCGACACAAAGTTACTATTTTCGAACGGTGGTGCGGTGGTTGTCAACTGGGATTCTAGTTGGCTCTCTCTTCTCTCTCTCTCTCTCTCTCTCTCTCTGCCTACTCCTACTCCTCCGCTTCTCTTGGCAGATTTTGTTGAGGGAAAATGCTGAAAACCAGGCTGTTTATAGGTATTTAGCTTGTAGCACCAAATATTTAGCACATCCAGAATCAGTCTGGATCAGCGGCACAGGACCATTATTGACTGGAAGGGAGTAGGGACTGGGACTACAGTTGCTGCTGCGGCTGCTGCTGCTGAAGTCGCCATGCTGTGGAGCGGCATTTATATCATTCATTATAACAGAAAAAATATGAGGAGCATTGCTCGGGCTGACTGGCAGTGCTACCACTACCACCGCTCTGCTAAGGGTTATTAAATGAGATCTTTTGGGCATGTCGTACCAAAGTGGGAAAGTGGGACACGAGCTGTCTCAAAAATGCGTGGATACCAAAATAATATGAGAAAGCATGCCTTGTCACGTCCCTCCGACAAGTGTATTTATAAGTGTACACGAAGCCAGATGAGAATCGAGGATGTTTTTTTTTACAAAACGGAGCTTGTTCCACTCAGTTAGGCTATTTAGTAGTGATTTTCGCAAAGCCTTTTCCCATTAGCACTCAGCACCAATGCACCAACCAAAACCAACTCGTTCCTCTCGCTCTCTCCCTCTCCTATCCTTTCCCAGACAGGGCGGCTTGAAAACCAGCAAATAATTAATCATGGTTTGGTCAGAGTAATTAGTTGTAAGCTGTAAGAGCCATCACCATGTCCGCTTGTTGTGTAAAAAAACAAAGGGAAAAAAGGAGAAAAGAGAAGCAAGGGTTGGCGGCCTTAGCGATGGTGTTAAGCGTGTGGGAATGGGAGCACGTAGAAACTGTCAATGATTGTGTGTGGTGAAAGGAGAGCCCACTTTCTCTATCAAGTTTATTTCCTGTGGGGCTCACAGACACTCCGATGTAGCATTTTCCTCGAAAGGAAAGGCTACAGCAACAATCTCACACAGGCCCAGGCCCAGACGAACTTTAAAGAAAAACTTTTAGTTCGGATGAGATATGAAATGAATGTCGGATGACGACGGGTGAATTGCATGGATCTTATTGAGTTTTTCAAACAAACTTTTTTCTGCGTGATCTTGATGTGCCCTATAGTTGTTGTGGATATACATATATAGGGTATAATGATAGGGGGATCTGCGTAGGAGCTATAGGTGGTAGGTTAGGTGTATATCCGTGTAGTGGAGTTGGACGAAAAGTGAAAAATACATTTGGTAAATTTTCCTCTCTCTCTCTTTGGTTTCTCTCTAGGAAGTTCCATCGTGCTCAATCTAACTCACCTGCACTCTTCACAGAATTACTTTGCGGATAAGTTGGTTGAAGTGAAGGTATCGGATGGGCCGCGATATGGAACCTTGGCAATGATCTCGAGACCAGAGCAGCCGCCGCTCCAGAATTTCCTCTACAAGGCACTTCAAGACGGGAAAATAATTTACACTCATGACGGCTCAGAAACACTCACCGACCAGTTTACTGTGGTAGCGGTGGCCCAAATATTTGAGGATAATTTGAGTGGGATTGGCAGCACTAGTGGAACTAGCTCGAGACGTGTCAGCCTCCCGCATGTGGTCCACGTCAAAGTCGTTCCAACCAATGATCAAGTCCCAATGGTCGTCAATAATACAGGAACTTGGGTTTGGGTTGGGGGCACTGCTCCCATCTCCAACGGGGAATTAGGTAAGTGCTCGCAAGCCACTTTCCACTAATGTAATCGGTGCCAGCCAGCGATCGGATCGCAAGATTACACACCACTTGCGATATTTTGGAATCGATAAACGATCCCTTTCCCTAAGATAAGCCAACTGTGAGTCGGCAGATTTTAAATAACGGAATCTCGTTCCGTGTTAACCTAGTTTTTTGCGTTTAATTACACAACCAAGTAATCGTGTACGACAGATCCTGTCGTATGTATAATAAATAACATTCTATATTGGTGTGATAATTGTGCGCCTTCATGTAGCTGTTGTGGACGGAGACTCGGACGAGAATCAACTGATGATTTACGTGGTGGGGACACGAGGTGGATTTCCGGCTCTCCGAGAACAACCCGACACTCCCCTCCACAATTTCACCCAATCCCAAATTAACCATTCCCAAATCATCTTTTCTCATAAAGGTAATAATAAACGACCTAGTTTGATATGCAAATTCCGCGTGGCGTTTTATTATTATTTCCAATTGATTTCATTCCACCACATTTTGTTTTCTCTCAGGTCTCGACACGCAAGGAGCCTCCTTCGACTTTGAAGTTTCTGACGGACTGAACGAAGCCAGTATCGAGATCTTTAAGGTGAGCGTCCGGAAACCGAATTTGGACGTGCTAGACGGGCGAGTCAGGCTTGCCGTTTTCCCACTCACTCAATCTCCCCTCCGACCGGAAAACCTTCTCGTTCGGAGCGATGACAGACGAGAGATAAATTATCAGGTGAGAACTGAAATGGCATGAACACAAGCAGCCACCGCACCGACCCAACCACAAAAACACCCATTATTGCCATCCAAATTAACTTCAAACCCAGAAATAGGTATATCATTGAGGAAACTGCAAACATGGTGCTATGCTGATGAGGATGACAAGACGAAGGAGACGAGCAAGAAAAATCTCGTTTGACCTCAAATCCGAGGAAAAGTCCCGAAATCTGTAGCTGTAGCCCACTATTAATTCCCCAGTCAGGATCTTCAAAAGACAAAAAACGGGAAAAGTTTTTCCTTCTGCTGGAAAGCATTACACGGTTGGCAGCCCATTTGTGTCGAGTTTTGGGAAAAGAATGTGATAATACATGAATGAACTTGTGTGATTTGCCTATTTCGTCTGTCTCTCTGATTACGACTTGTTTACTTTCCTGTTCCCCGTAGGTCCCGCTCAAAAAATAACTTCACATTTAGCCCATACGCACGTCATTGCATATTGCTGAAAGCTTTCCCGTGCCAAAACATTTCCCCCTTTTATTTGACTATTTTGACTGGGGAAATAATGGAAACGGAAACATTTCATTTTTTCGCCAAGCGAAGCTCTCGGGCCGGCTAGCAAGAGCAAGACACAGAGAATTTTCTATTCTAGTTCTAGTTGTTGTATTACATACACAAAAAATCATTTAATCGTGTAATTCTCTGTCTATTTCTTCCACTGTGCCATCAACCCTCTCTCTCTCATCTCACTCACAGCCGCCGCTCCTTCTTATTATCCTTGTTCTCTACTACTACTGCTCCATTCCATGGCGTTGCGAGCTCGCGGGATCGAATCAATTCTTCGTGAAAATTATGTATTTTGTACTGGATTCAACAAAACACAATCATTTCGAGAAACTCCCTCCCGCTCGCTCTATATTTCATTCGAGAACAACTTTAGGTATAACTCGTAGAAACATTACTCTACTTTCTTGGCAAGCCCCACCACTTTTTATTCGCAAAAGGGATTGAAGAAGAAGAAGCCGAAAATGGTTCAACAATCTTTTTTTTTCTTTTTTTTGCAAAGTAGTTTCACTCAGATTGGTTGGACGGGGTAGACACAAAGAATGATTCCCTATGATATTATGATCTAATGCAAACTGGCAAAGTGGGAAAAAAGTTGTTGGGTGGGGTGAATGGGCTGAGGCTGAGGGGGAAGTGGAAGGAGCTAGGAGCTAGCAAGGGTTTCAAAAGGCTCAACTGCCGACACTGACCAGTGCAGTCGTTGTAGTGGAATGATGAGAGTTGGGTTCAAAAGGATTTTTTTTGTTTCTCAGCTAAACTATCATCATCACCAGTTTTTCTTATGACTCGCAACTCATTTCTTGTCCTTTTCCTTCTTTTTTTTCTGTTCCAATTCAAGTTATCCATCCACAATTCCAGGATTGGCTTGAACTATGAGTTTCGCATCCAGCAGCCACTCTTGTTTTTGGCAGTATCACACTGGCTGCTGGAGTTGATGTGAATTGGATTTTTGAGATGGTTGTTAGCTGGCGGAGAGGAAAAAATGTGAGGAGACAGTAGAAAAAGGAGAAGGAGAAAGTAGAAGAGGAGGAGATATGTGATGATAGTATGGTTATTTTTCGTTTTCGTTGTTGGTATCCCATCTCTATAGCTTGGTTTGAGCGAGCAGGGTTGTTATCTCGGTTCAGCCGGCTGATGATATGATAGGATTTAGCCAGTGTTCCGCTCCCGCCCGCCGCTCCAGCTACCAACACTCATTTTTGCACTTTGGCCCTTCATAACTGCCAGGGCCGCAGAGGCTAGCGTGCATGACGTCTCGTTTTTGTTGTTGGTTGGTATCCCATCTCTACAGCTTGGTTTGAGCGAGCAGGGTTGTTATCTCGGTTCAGCCGGCTGATGATATGATAGGATTTAGCCAGTGTTCCCCTCCCGCCCGCCCGCCCGCCGCTCCAGCTACCAACACTCATTTTTGCACTTTGGCCCTTCATAACTGCCAGGACCGCAGTGGCTAGCGTGCATGACGTCCTAATAGCATTCATGGATGTAGAAAATAATAGTCAGAAAATCGAAACAAGTGAGAAAGAGAGAAGATCAACAGAGAAAAAAAAGTGGCGATGGTATGTACATTCTCCGTAGTGTTGTGTGATATGTCTGCTGGCTATATGGAACCATGTTTATATTATTAGGAGAGGCTCGTAGCCCCGCGCTCCCCCTTCTTGCATGAGAAGAGGTCGGACGTTGAAGACGGAAAAAAGTGGGCTATTGCCTATAATATTACACTTTTTTCTACTTTCCCAATGGCTCGTCTAGTTTTCCAGTAGTCAGCTGAGCGTGTGCCTGGCTGGCTGGAGGAGTGTATGTAGTGGTGAGTGAGTAGTTGGAAGAAACGAAATAGGTTCTCACTCCAATGATTTCCCATGGCATCTTCTCAGAGAACACACAGATATACTGGGTGGGATGATGGGAACATATTGAAATGATGCCGAAAGAAAGTTTTCTCTTCTGGTGTGCCATGCTTTAGTGCCATCACATCAGTGTGTGCGGACGGTGGTGATGATATGTATCCGGCCGACTCTCTCTCTCACACACACGTCTTCCCTCTCCATCTCTCTCCCTCCCCCCATCTGTATATCTATCTATCTATCCAGTTTTCAGGGCTAGCCGTTTTCTGGAGAACGGGAAAAGGAAGCAGCTAATTAGGCGTTTATTTGTTTGCCTTTGGCAAATGAGCATTTTAGAGGTATGATATTAGCTAGAGGTCCGTACGCCTTATGCCAGTCCTAGAGCTGCACATGTACAGCTTGCTTTGATTCTTGCCCCAGCACCAAATCAAAACTATACAGAGTCAGCAGAGTTTCCTACTTTCGAAACATCTCCCAGAAAAAAATAAGTTTACAAAACTTGTTCCTTTCGTTGGAAGTAACCAGTTCCACTAGTCCTCTTTCTCCAGCAGACTGAAACCATTTTTGTAAAAGAGGTTCTTCCAAAAACTAAACTATATAGAGAGTCTTGTTTCTACTTGATTTTTTTGATTGAATCGGGTTGGAAAAGTTGGAATTTGGGATGGGCAGGTTTGTTTGTACATTTTTTAGAGAGGCGTAGATTGAGCCCTGATTGCACAACTTTGCTCATCCAGCTCCATTTCCCATTCCACGGCGAAAAGCAGTCCGTTGTGCAGCCTTTCCTGCTCCATAATATCCCCTTTTATGATGCATCCCCAAAACAAAAACTTGTCAAGGCCGGTGAAGAAATGAAGTAGACAATTTCAACACTGCATTTTCCCCAAAAAATGTATGCACGTGGCTGACTCGACTGTCTTTTCGTAGAAGAAAAACAATCCAGATTGCAAAGTCTGATTGGAGTTCAAAGAAAATTAGCTCTTCACATAGCACATCATCATCATCATCATGCGTCCCTCTCAATATTGCAAAAACAAAACCGAGAAAATGTATTAAAATTCTTTCCAAAAAACAAAAGAAAACAAAGCACAATACTTTGTTGTTTAACACATTC
>JAANSN010000461.1:18104-58697 GCA_036850665.1 Dicranocentrus wangi | reverse complement strand
AAAAAAAAAAATGGTTTTTTGTGCATGTAACTTCACTACTTTGCGCAAAAAAGGGAAGAAGAAGAAATCAGCAGACATATAATATACATATATTGAGCAAGAGAATAGAAAAACATCAAAACCCTTATATTCACGTACCATCGTCATTTTCACTGTAGTCATTAATCGTTAATAATCCTCTAATTAGACTAGATTCGCGTTTTTAGAAAATATATAGGCACTAACTATTAAGCTAGGTAAAAAAATATCACATTTTTAGCGTGTACCAATATATATATATATACTTACTTACTTTACGGTTTTCTATAGCTTATATACAATACTTTATTTGTTTTAGTTTGTAGTAGTTTACCACCACGACGCGCGACAGAAACTTGGCAAAGAAAAAAAAGGCTTTTTTTATTATTATAAACATTTTCAGTTTGGAAAGAAAAATATTGTGATTCGTGACAGTACGAAACTTGTATGTACAACCTAACCTAGAGAGAAATTGGTTCGGAAAGGTGGTGGATATATTCTGTCTGAATGGCCAATTTTGATTGTTAGGATATTTCTTTTTTTCAAAGGGAATATAACTATTGAGTGTTGGGTCAACAAACAGTTTGCTAAAACAAAAAGTATAATAAATGTGATGATTCCGCGCATTGCCCCAACGACTCTGGAACGGTTTATTCCGCTGGAAGAGAAAGTAAAAGACGACAAGATTCGATTGTTAGTCACTCGCTCGCTCGCTGGAGAAAGTACCTTGTTGTTGCAACCCTTATTTCGCGATCTATTTATATGATCCATTCGCAATCCAATTATATATTATCCTTTAGAAAACAAACCTGGAATCATAAAAATAATTATTATGTAAAAAAAAGAAGATAAAAAAAACAGGACAGGATTTTGTTACGCAACTCTCAAAGTTTTTTTTTTTGAGGAGAAAATAATTGTACAGAGAACTCTCGAATTCCTCCTTTTAGTTCCTCCGCTCCGATGATCCGACCGAAGTGTGCTTCTGTGTGTGTAACACGAAAAAAAAATATTGTTCGAATTCGAGTGGGATATCAACTTTCAACTCAACTTCTGTACATACTTTCTTTTTTAAAATGCTAAAAAAAACTATATATATCAATTGATTGATGACGATTCACCATAGGTAACAATCCTGTGTTTTTAGAGAAACGGTATATATATATATATATATATATATAAACAAGAAACGTACCATTTTTAGATCGCCATGCGCTTATTAGATTGATGAAAAGAGAAGATTTCTCTCTCTCTCTCTTTCTCTCTCGCTCTGTTTCCCTTTGAATCGGTTGTAGCGAGTCAGCTGGCTGTTATATAAACACATTGTCATAATCATAACAATGTATAACTTATACTGCAACTACTATATATTTGCCACGCGTTTCATTATAATTATATATATATATTATCTTCTGCATAAACATATATAATTAAATAGTCTTTTTATTACGTAATAAGATCACAAGCTGTTTAGTTAGACGGAAAAAATACCTAATATATCGTATATATATATATATTGTCTTCGTTATCCGACTTTACGTAAGGTTAATAAGCTAGTAAAAAAATAACACGTCTATTCAGTCGCATCAATAATAATAATGCTGTCATCTCAAAAAAAAAGTTGTTTTTGTCATCCTATTTCTTCACTGATTTTCTTCTCAACCAGCAGCCATCGCAACAAAGAAACAAATGTGTGTGAGGATGAGGAAGGAATCATATTGGAGAAAGATGACAGCTCTCTCCAGGAAAGAAATATATTATATATATACGGTCGCTCACATGACATACATTTAAAAAAGAAAAAAACTTAAAACGCAAAGACTTCATTCATCTTCGACACAATACTTAATTGAGAAAAAAATACCCATTTCATAAAATACACGAACGAACTCGTACGGACGGCATACGGTAATGAATGCCTAGAAACAACAGGAGGGATAAAAAAACTCCTTAAAAGTAAGTGTATTTGTTTGTTTGGATATATAAGAAGTCTCTTAAGATACTCTATACAAAAAAAAACAGTCAGTGTGTGTGGGCCACTAGTCCGGGTAAATATATAATTACCCGGACAACAAAGTATATATATATATATATATATATATACTACACGGATACTTTTACTATAAATCACACGACGACGACAACGACGACGACACAAGAATCAATGTAAAAGCAAAAGGTAATTAATTAAAGAAAGCTAATCATACATATATAAGTTTTTGTATTAGACGTCTCCTCGTATATTTCGTCCAAATATAACGTGTGCGGACTTGCTAATAAATGTGTAATACTAAAGTTTAAAAAAATGTGTGTGTTTTAGACCGAAGATGAAAACAAAAATTAAAACTTTTTGTCTAACACAAAGAGTGTGCTTTTAAGTGGGCCTACGCGAGTTGTTGAGAGAGAGAGTGGATGTAATTAAAAAAAAACTTTTAGCGATATAGTGTAGTTTTGCCGCTGTTAGTTATTTTTTAGAAAAGTTTTACGGAAAACTGTAATGCAGTTAGAGATACAATATATATATTAAAAAAGTATAATCTTATTGTGTTATTTATAATCGCCAAACCAGTTCGACTGGCTTAACCTTCCTTTTTGTCACTACTTCATGACAGTTATATATATATAAATTTATTAAAGATGCAGATTTGGTCGTCTTGGTTATGTCTTAATTAATATTATTATTATTATTATTATTATTATCATCATTATTATTTGTTGTAATGTAATAATAATATTATACGATAAAAATAATTACGGATCTCTTTTTGTAAGAAAATAATATTTGTGATGCTCTGAAATGTAAAAAAAAATACCTACGCCTCTGTGAGTTTGCACATTATTTTATATTTTTTGTCTTATTTCATGATGAGCATATTACTGCATGCAACCTAACCTGCGGCATACCATACACACATGTATAATATAAATCATCATCATGATGATGCAAAAAATTCACAGGAGCATCGAGCACGGGCAAACATTTTGTGTGTATACACACTGCGCATATTTTATGCAAATTAAAGGGAATTGTAAGGGAGCATTTTTGATGAGTGAGTGTGTGTGGTGATGGAAAACGGAGAGATGAGAATGAAAGCGGGATGGAAATGTGACCTGGATAAAAAATATAAAGGATCATATATTATTATTATTATGCATGAAAAATTCATTTTGCTAGTCAACCCAACCAGAGAGAGAGTCCATTGTTCACGCGTTTTTATTTTTGGGGGAAAAAAGCAGAAGAAGATGATGGAATGGAAGTCATTTGTCGTCCAATCTAAACTGCTAACCCCACTTTTATTCGGGATTTCGACAAAAACAACACGCCCAAAACCAAAATGAAAAAAGGCATCCTTTGAACTGGGATTTCATCATGTTTGCTAATAATATACTTGCACCCACCCGCCCCAACGAGAAGTCTCATTTTTGGTTTGGAAGTTTGGAACAAAGGAAGGGGACCAAAGAAAAAAGTAAGTCGAATGTGTTAGGACAACCGACCGAAACCGTTGTTGGACTGCGTTGAAGTTGAAATTATATTGAAATCTTTATTTCATTGTGTCATCACTTTGGTGGTACTTGGTACTCTGCTCTACAGAGGCAGGCAAGGTTATGTGACCGACCGTGGTGGTGGAGTTCTCAGAGATGGATTTAAAAACAATCAAATTGTATATCTGGGGCAGCGTGTGCTGGCAACACGTGACAAGCATACGGTCCAAGCCTTGCTTGCTGCCACTGATTGAGTTAGATATTGAATCTCATAGTCGGCGGAGGAGTCCTACTCGGACGGAGAGCGTGTGGAGGTAAAGTGGAGAGCGAGGGGAGGGGAAGACAGGCGACAGGCGAACCGTATATATATATATACGTATATCTACTATGACGTACACGGACGGACGGACTCGCGTAGATTTTGTTTTCGATAACTGCCCTCTCGCCTCTCCCTCTCTCTCTCTCGCACAAGAAAATTAGGAGAGAAGAGATCCTAAATTTTTGTTTCTGACAGAGTCTCCCACACTTTTTTCCCTGAGCATGTAACTCATTTCTGTGAACTTAATTAGTATAATTTGGCAAAATGTGTGGCTTGTGTCGAAGCAGAATTGAGAATAGTTAATTAGTAGGTGGGGCAGGCAGGAACGGGAGATGCTAAGTTAGTGTACGTTTTTTTTATTGTAGGGAATATGTTTTGTGTGATGTGGCTGAGAAACGTGGCCTTCACTTGCATGCCATGCACACTTTGTAATTGACAGCTAAAGTGTACTAAACTAAACTAAACATGTAGGATCGAACGCTTTCTGGGAATACCCTTTTTACGATGATGATGTGCGCCAGCTTTCCTCTCTCTCACAATTTTTCTGCATCTACAAGTTTACTTTACATGCCTGCTGGTTGTGAAATTGGGTGCGGGGCGGCCACCACCACCACCACCATCAAGTATTTAACTGTGAAGGTGGTTTGATTAATGAAGATTGAATTTCGTGGTAATGTAATGTACATCAGCAGCTCAGGCCAGGGTCACAATTTATACAGAGTCGAACGAAATATGTGTTAATTAGACGAAAAATGAGGCAAACCATACGAGACTAAACAAAACAGCGCACAAGAGGTCCAAGTTAAACCCAGCTTTGAAGAGTAATGAGAGTGAAAAGGCTTTTGGAAATGAATCACTTTTCCCCCATTCCCCCATTTTGCTAGTCCTTTTTAGCCCCTATTGAAGTGGACGCGCATTTCTGCGAGCGGGTGGTGGTGTTCAGTTCCCACAAGAGACCTACTTAGTTGCCAGTAAAATTCATAAAGTGGAATTGATCTCCCTTTTTCCTTTCTACTCCCTCCGTTTACAACTCAAATGTGTCCAAATTTTCCAAAGCAGACCACATCTTAAATAGGTTACCAATAATAAGTTTCTCGAGGGATTCACTCTGGTGGTGGAATTACTGTGCATAGTTCCAACGTCTTTCCTCCCCACCTTCGGTGGATAAAAATTTAAGGGGCAAACTGCTCTAATGAAGAAAAAATGTTTGCTTGCGGTGAAGGAGAAATGGAAGGAGAAAGCAATCGGCGACGACGGAACTACTGGGGTAGAACGACCCACACATTTACACAGCCCACCACCAGTAATTCTTCTCCTTCTTCTTCCGTTTGGATCAATAGCCCCGTATATTATTCTCCCGTCACAATGGATATACGGGTTTTCGTGGTGGCATAATAATAGGAAGGCATACAAAATCGAAATGAAAAAATCCTACTCGATGAGAAAAGTGAAAGTAGCTGATGCAAGAAAGTCAACTTCATAAGCTTTCAAACTGATTTGACTACGACGGTGACGACGACAAAGCAGATACGTTCCAACAGGAGCAGCAGAGCACATTGCAAATGGCTTCATGAATATTAAATTTTTCCCATAATACTTTTTAACCAGTCTCCCGTTTTAAAAGATTCACTCAAAATCCTGCTTATTTTGACAAGAAATGGTTATTCTCAAGGAGGAGGAGGAGGACAAAAAAAGTCGGTTTGAATCTTTACTTGGAAAAATGTGAGACAGATTTATTTATTCCTATCCTATTAGGATCAGACCAGATGCCAATAGAGAAATGAGGAGAGATGTGGGCCCATTAGGTATATATTGGAGAATTATTTGTTTTTCTTCCCACCCATCCACCCGTACACCTCTAAGGCGTATAAGACATTTTTCATGTTTTGAAGCCTCCTGAGGTGAGTTTCCCCAACTGCCTGCCTGCCTGTAATGATATCGCATTAATGATTCACTAAAACTCTCGTCAAGTGAGACTGTGTGAGTGTGAACACTTCTTTGAACACACCTTACTTACCTTCACTTCAAAAATGCTTCTGCTGCACACCGTGGGTTTCGATCGTTTCACTCATGCCAGAGCGCGTTCCAGGAGGAAACCTTCAAAGGGCATAGCACTGGCGTATTTTTTTTGCAATAATCCTCAGTGTCACTTTCTAACGCGAGTGTTTACGCTATCCTCACTCAGCCAGACATATAATCATATTTAGTTCCACACATCGAACACGTTCCCATTTAACGGGAAATGGTTCTGAGAAAATGTGCGCAGAAGGAATCCTCGGATCGGATGATTACTAAACAGAGAGCATTTGACTGAAGTACTGGGAGCAGCAGTACTTGGACCGTAGAGAAAATGAAACGGATTTTCTGGTAAGTAAGCGAACATAATGATGAATTCCCTTTCCAATGAGCCTTCCCGTCTCTCTCGACATACTAGATAGATTGTAAATTTGTCATCCTCCTCGGTGGCCTATCAAACGATTTTCAGGAATTAAGCCTTTTCCACTTTCAGTTGAAACTGAGAATGGGGGAGAGCAGGGCGGGGGGGGGGGGCGGGGATATAATGGGAGGCAAAAATGTAGTACTCAAATGGGCTCCCTCCTCGTCGCCAAGTACCAGTGATAAACCCATTCTTGGAAGAAATGACAAAAAACAGTTTTTGGATTTATTCCTCTCATGAAATAACACTTTCCCATAAAGTGTAGAAAAGTGGAGAGAGCTTTTGTTTCTGGATCGTAAAACAAACACGGGCATTCATCATTTCATTTGCATAAAACGATGTGCACTTTGGTTGTAGTCAATTGGACCAAGAAAACCGACGACGACGACTGTTGGATCCCCGTTTTGTACACCCCTCAATAACAAGTTAGCAGACTGAAAGGGAAATCGAGAGAGCCGTATAGTGTCTACTACTTGGAGGATTCGATGGAGAGTTGTAAAATTAACGCTTCAGCACGCTACCCTCCTACCCGCATGCCCCTTATAAAAGTTTGGTGGACTGGAAAAGTACACTTGAACTGGATGGAGGTAACCAGCTCCAGTTTTTTTTTCACCAAAGTTTGTGACTTTCTCCTCCACCATCAAACTTATCAAATCTCTCTCTCTCTCTCTCTCTTACTTTCAAGTTGTTTCGCTTTCCCGTCATAATGATGGGGTGAATCCAGGGGAAGAAGAAAATATGGTTCATCATCATCTCAGACAATTTTTTTTTGTTGTACAGCATCCTTAAACATGGGAAAAACCCGTGTCCGTCCGTATAAGCTCCAAAGAGTTATTCCCGGCATAAATGCGTTTCATCATGCAAACATTTCAAAAAAATAACCTTGGTCGGTCCAACCAAACGCAGTTTTGTTGTTCCATTTTTGGGAAAGAAACGGACGACTAGAATGCGTGATGGGTTGAGAAATCATTAGGACAACGATGTGATCTACGACTCTACGAGCATCCCCGTGTGTAACAATATCAGCAGGATGGCAAGGCAACCAACCATGTTGTGTTTTGTTGTTATTTTTTCTCTCCTTATATTGAATCCATTTTAATACCACTAATATAGTGAGAAGAACAGTAGTAACTAACTACATGCTTATTGCTTAGGTGGTTGGAAACGCGCGGCCTCAATAAAAACAAAAGCAGCATTTTTGGGTGTGGTCACCACCCGAAAACCCAGGTTTGAGTAAAAGTGAAAAGCAAAATGATATTCCTTGAAAGTAACAATTCTGGTTTGCTACTTTACTTTACCCCCTCCCCAAAATAACCTCCGCTTTGACTCAAACTCACAAGAATTTAATCATAAAAAAGGAGGTTTTTTCCCCTACCTCCACCTCCAAACTAATATGAGGAACATGTTTTTGTTAACATAATTAGGGACTCTAAACGAGGGGAAAAAGTTAGCTAGGGGGAAAACTAGAGAGAGAGAGAGAGAGAGAAGTTTTAATGCGACTTTCTTGTTTACCGTAAACAACCAATGTATATTGACATTACGAGACTCATATTACATTACATCACCTCATTTCGCCCTGTTTACACGTCCCCCGCCCGTTCAGTTTGTGAGCGCACCAGAGTGAGAGGAAGAAGAAAAAAAAACCTTGCTTTCCTTTGGTTATTGGTTTTGCTTGAAATTTGGAAAGTCATTAATGCACCACCAGAGAACTACTTTGATGAGGATGAGGAGGACCATCATGTGTTGTATTCGATTTCGATCGGTGACCGACCACTTTTGCTAAACCGGACTTGCTCCAAAAAAGAACGCGGCGGTGGCGGCGGTGTATATACTACTAGTCTCCCTAGGCAAACAAAAAAAATAAATGACAGCAGAAACCCTTTTTATTTCCTCCTCTCATATACACACTCACTCTCTGCTCTGCTCCTGCTAGTTAGTAATGAATGATGGAGTTCTTCTTGATGCATATAGAGTGGTTGATAGTTTTTGATAGTGTGACTGACTGTGTAACTACTACTCAAAAAAATGCCAGTGCATTTTCCGTTGTTTTTTTTTGTTTGTTTGTCGTCAATTTCAGTCATACTTTTTTTTCGCTTTTGGCTTTTATACTCGTTCCTCCGTATCACGTATGAGTTTTGCGAGTGGCAAGTGGCAACTGTGTGTGGACTAACTAAACACACGTTGTTTAAACAGGTTTCACAAGTAATAAGACTCTCTGAGTGAGAGAGAAGTCTATATTATTATGTATAGGTATATATTCTTGAAATAAGCTTGCAAAAAGTTACAGTTTTTGATACTTGATTGAGGTGATTGATCCACCACTTGACTCCTACGTGACCCCCTTTATTTTATTTTGTGACATTGTCGATTTTACTTTGCAAAATTGTCAGACCAAGAAGAAGTTGTCAATGTATTTTATTAAATATTCAATGAGGATGAATGAGGGACAGGACTTTTAGATGTTTATATGTAAAAAAATATATAGCTTGTTTAGAGTCAAAGCAATAATGGTGGTGGTGGTGGTGAGGGGCTGTATAGTGTACAACAACTATAGGCGGACCTCTGTGTACAGAGAAGAAAGACCAAAAAGTTTTTATTATCATTTGCTGGTAGTGCATAACACTACTTTTTTACGACTTTCCCAATAACTATGCATTCAACAGAAGCGGTTCTCTGTTGATTTCTTCCTAACTGTTCTAGGAAAGGAAAGGAAAGAAGTAACGCAAAGCCATGAATAACTCAGATATCGGATTGGTTATACTCAATTCAACCTTTCGTAATAACAGATCGAAGGTTAAGCGCACACAACATCTTGCATTTTTGCAGTCTTTGAAACTGGGAGAGCTAAGATACTTTTACTTTTTCCGAAATTTGAATTTGGCCAATTTACAGCTATTTTGTATTATATTGTTTTATAAAGTTTATGTTAGACACGTGTATATTGTTGTTTTTTGTTTGCGTATTTCACACTTGTATTCGTATTTAAATGCTCATAAAACGCAAATATAAGTAGTATACCTTTCTCAGTTGTTACATTCCGCCAAATTGGATCCCAATTATAAATTCAACATAAAAGTCATCCCGTTCACGTACGATTCACGTTTCAAGACTTTTTCTATTATAGTAGTAACTGTTCCCGTTTCCCGTTGCTTTGCGCTACTTAATAACTCCATACTCCTTTCTCTGATTCTCTTTTTCCTTTCCTTTTCCAATTTTCTCGTAATTTTATGGTCACGATTATGATGTGGTAGTTGGAGTAGAGTGGTGTGCAAAGTGGAACTGTCATTGTCATCACAACTACAGCCCAACCAGCAGCAGCAGCAGTTACCGCACATATTATATATAGACTGTCATATGTCATTTTGCTTTCATTTCATGTGTTTCCATCATTTAAAGAAACTAAGAAACCCTTGCACTCTTCTTCTGTTCAGGTAGGTATGATATATTCGGGGATCGGGGAAGTATATTTATACATTAAACATATTATGCTATACTGTTTGTTTATGCAGATTTAGATAATATTGCATTTGTATAAGAACACTGCAGGGTGTTCACTGCAAAATTACATCAACCAACTTGGCCATTCCTGTCGTCGTCCTCCTACAAACATTTCTCACGCTTACGACGATTAGTTACCAAATCCATAAAAGGAGTGGACGCTGGTCACTGGTGGAACAAGAAGACAACAACAAAAAAGTTGTATTATTGTACGTACTGATCACTGACCGCATTTTCAATCGAAGGAATAAAAAAAAGCTGTAAGGTGGTATAAGTGTATTCAGTCAGGCAGAGAGGAGAGGAGAGAGTAAAAGAAAAGCTTTCCGTGTTGTGTTGTCTATCCTGAATCCTGAACCAGGGGACAGTGCACCTGTACAGGTAGATAATTTTGCAACGCAATATATGCATAATACGGCTTGGCCATTCATATTTATTGGACAAATAGCCTGGTGTGCTTTTGTGTTCCTTTCTGGCTATTGTCCTTCCGTATTATTATATTATACATGTACCCATTCCACTTTTGCTTATTTGAGCTTTAGGGACCCAAGGTTCATGAATGGTGGTGGAACGCGGTACAACGAACGAACGATCCATGTTGGAATAATGGAATGTCGTTTCACTGGATTTTTCTACAACCTTTTCCCCGAAATCTGACTCATTTTCCCTTTTGTTCCCTGGAATCTAACGAAAACACATGTATCATGGGATTATACAGGTAATCCGGTAATGTGCATTAATGGGCCCAGCATACATAGCAGCAGCAGCTCGAGCCCTCCAAAATGTCTAGCTAATTTTGTTCCTTGTCTCTCTCGTACATCGTAAGCATGTATAGAGAGTTTAATTGACTCCCGTGTCGAAAGACATGGGTTATAGTCCTTAAATAATTAACTGCATTTTTTCACTAGATCCCATACAGACGTAAACATTTCCATGCCAATTTTTAGATAAAAAGAAAGAACTTTACAAGTTCTTTGTAAGTGGAGTAGAAGACATCAAGAAAGAATGACTGTTCCGGCTGCGTTTGCTTGACAGAGAGACAAAAAATGGTTGGCAAATTCTTGGCAAGCTCCTTGAAATCCTGCTACTACTTCCGGGTGAAACGCATTGTTGCTTAAACCCATTTTTTATTTGATAGGGCATATTATTCCTCTGTACTCGTATATTAGCCCACGTAGAAAAGTAGGGTGGCTAAGCTTATAACCACTGGCAAACAAAAAAAATCCTCAATTTTTACCTCAATGTTTGTTGTTAGCGGAGTACATCGGCTCGACCAAAAAAAATATCATTAGATAATCGTGGTGGTGTCGTGTGTGTGTGCTGCTATTTGACTTGTGCAATCACACACCGCTCGACTCTCAACTCAACTCCACAATAAAGAATCCCATGTCGAAGAGGAGAAACGGGAACGGGTGAAGTGAACATGGAACAAAAAAGTAAAAAAAAGAAGTATAATATTGCATGTTCTTCTTTTATCTATTGCACTACCACCTCGTGCCATGTGGGCATCTCCGTGTAATCGATGTGGTACGTACACCGATGGAGAAATCTGGGAACAAGAGAAGAGGAGCAGCAGCACAAAAAAGAATACGCACTCTTGACGCCTTTATATAAGCGGCTTATATCGTTAGAGTTAGAGTTTCCTGGCTGAATGCCGTCAGCACTTTTTCGTTCTACTTGTGCTCCTCTTCTTCTTCTTCCATCTTATTCTCTTCCTTTCTTTTCCCTGCCTGCCTGCCCGGCTCCCTGAGACTGCTCTGCTAAACTGACTTTTGCAAGTTTTCGACAGGAACGTGTAATCAAAAAGTGTCATTAATCTTGTTCCGCTCTGGTGTGAAAGTATTATATTATATTGAGAGCAGTAGGCTCATTTCTTTTGGGGAACATGCGTAAGGACTATATAGAGAAAATGAGCAGTATATTCTCAACAAAAGTGTCCAACATCAATAATCATTTAGCAAGACATCCATCCAAATCTACGATGCGGGCTCTGGCATGTTTATAAAAAATGTTGTTTTTTTATTTAAACCAAGCTCATTTTGTAAGTAGAATAATTTTTCACGAGAGAGTCATGTTACTTTACGCCAGTAGTCCCAGCCCTCATCTCATCTTACACGTTCATTTTGCATTGCGCAAAGGGAAGTCACTTTCATTCTTAATCATCTCTACAGGATCATATCATGTAGCGTCAAGGAAGGCTCTGTTTGTTAGGTTTTGACTGTCCGTCCGAATGTTATTATTCCTTTTTTTAAATTTCCTCTTTTACATGCTCCTAGTGTGTGTAAAGTGTTAAGCTAGAAATTTAGAATACTTTAGAATATACCCTTTAAAGGTCAACAAATGTTTTCAGCTTGGTGATATTATCATAGTGTGAACTAGATATATATGCAAAATTCAACTTTTTTCCGAGGTGACACCCCGCCATCGCCATTTCCTTACACGTTAAAAACAATCTTGATTTTCGTTATAACCGACGTCGGCATTGATGGACGTCTCCCACTGTGCATCTCACACACTTTCCCTTTTTATAGGTATATTTTACCCTAATTTGTCACATTTTTTTTGCCAAGCTGGATCCTAAATGTCTTCGATGGATTGAGGCCTGCCGTTTCACCCAGAGTTTGTGTGTGTGTGGTTGGCTGGTCGTGCGGCACGGTGGCGAGCAGATTCGGGTCTCGTAGTAGTTTTATATTATGAAACCTTTCCTTTCCACTTGGACCTTTTTTTTTAGCAAAAACCCCACTACTTCTAACAAATATAATATATTTGTGTATTCAAATTTTTACCAATTCACCAGTAATAAACTGATTGTGTGGGCTTAGTTCTCCAAAGGATCATTTCTTCGGTATACAAAATACATATATATTGTTACTTAGTCAGAATAGAAGCAGGGGAAAAATCTGCTTTTTCAGACTGTCACCAGAAGAGCAAGCTGGGCGTACATAATACACGGGGCAATACACCCTGTCGTATTTTTTTTTCTTTCTTTGAATATTTTTTTTTCTCTCGTTTTTTATCCACACTATTACTACACTACACTATAACCATCCATTGCTAACCACTTTCCCGTCCCGAGCCAAAATGCGTAGGGATATATATTTATAAGTGTAATGTTTGTAAACGGTGCGTGCCCTGGTACGTAAATTGCATATATACGTATATATATATAGTCTGTATGTATGTATCTACGTGAACAAAGTGAGTGAGAGCTGCACGCGTTCTACTTATCGATCAGAGTTGTATATACTCTCTTTTAGTCGTCCCGGCCTGCCTGGGTTTTCCCTATAAAACGTCCACAACGTACTTACTTAGTTAATATACCTAGTGGTGATGGTGCATATATACAGTTATATTTGAAAGTTATAATGCTTCTCCTGCTTCTACTCTACTACTACAACTACAACTACTTTGACACAAAATGTGAATCGTTTGGTTGTTTGGTGGGTCTCTCCTCTTTCTTTCTGGGTTCGTCTTCATGTCGGTTCCATTCCATACCGCTTGAATCTCCTGTATTTTTTTTGTGGCACATCTCATGTGTACACTTTCCCGGATACACCATCACCGAAAACCTCTCTATTTTTCCCGTATTATCTTACTTTTTTTTACGGGACAACTTATAGCTGCTTCCTTCAAGAAACAAGGAAAATACTAGGAGGAGAGAGAGAATGGAGCAGAGGATGATTTTTTTTCGATTTCCCCCGAAAAAAATGAGAACTTGTTAGAATTCTTGTACATCATGGTAGTAAGAGTAAAAAAAGCTACTATATAATATACATTCCCTTCCCGTTATGTGGGTTGTTGTCCAAACAAAAAAGGTAGTAAGGTATTTTGTTGTATTTGCCCGACCAACCGTTACTTTTAGTTTAACATGCAAAGAGGCACATCTCTAATTGAATAGTTTACACGAACTCTCTCCTCCGCCGCCGTCCCATTTTATGCATCAAGACATTGTATATATAAACAACCTGGACGAACGCGAACAAACAGAAATGCCAACGCCGCCACCGAGAAATTGGAGAAGGCTCACAGGATTTTCTGAGGGAAACTTTCTCCTATCGTCATCATCCCATCCCATCCTATCCAATCACCATTCGCCACACGAGTAAAGTATCTGGGCGAGAAGAAGAAAAAACGGAGAACACAATTTTGAAGATCAAGAGCCTTCTTCCCATAAAAAAAACTTTCTTCTTCTGCCCTCCTCCTCCTGGTAGTCTAGTCACCCAGGATTTTTGCTTTTTTGTTGAGGCACATGTTATGTTTTTGTTCCCATTTTCAAAGAAAAAATATTATTATTTTCACCTGCACATCTGCCCAGGATGAATTCTCTGAGAAAATTCTCAGATAAAAGTGTGGTTGTTGACAAGAAGTTGGTAGTTGCTCCTCATCTCGTGTATCTCTATATTATCTCTCGCTGTTTTGATTACATGGCAAAAATGAGAGAGGATGGGTGTGTGCACGAAAGAAGGACTACATGATTTGTAAGTTAATCTACTCAACCCAGACTAATCGTTATCGGGCGAAGCTGAAGCTGAGGGGCTGGGGCTGGGTACATCTGGCTGATAACTGGGATAACAGGAGGGTTAATGTTAAAAAAAAGAACAAGTCGCTTTTATTTACAATGTTAGTATTTTCTCTGTGAGACAGGGAACACGTTCAGGGTGAATGAATCTTGGAGGAGAAGGAGATCAGATCACTCCGCCTGCCTGCCTGTATAACAGGCCCCCAAAAAAGATGATTAGCCAGATTTATCACATTTTGTGTGATAAAGATAACTGCTTGCTCTGGCGTAGCTAGTGTCTTCTTCCAATTTCGTAAATCCTCCGTGGCGTTTGCACGTGCAGGCAGAGGCAGAAGAGGCCTGATACAAAATTCATTTAGAAACGTGTCAGTCTCAAAGGTGCCAAGTAAGAAATCGTCATGTGTCAGCAAATACAAATACTAGAGGGAATAAGGCAAAGCAAAGCTTGTCTTGAACTTTGGTTACCTTCGCATGACTTTCAAAAGTCTCCTTGAGTACCTACCTAATAATGCAAATCAGTGCATTTCGTTTTATGAGCCAATTTTACTGCATACAATTTTCCACGGCTGCTGCTGCTTCAGCTACACACTCAAGTTTTAGAGGTCTCCTTTTTAGTAAGAAAGAAAGAACCCAATATTACTACTATGCACTTTTACGAAAGGATTTTTGATTTTGCAGACTCAGGGGAGCTCGTGGTGGCTGGTGATTCATAATAATAATAATTCTTGTACATTTGTTACATACTGTTACTCGTGTATGAATGACGAAAATACTTTAGCTAGCGTCTTTGAAGATTTCGTGGAAGCCGGGAAAGGGTGCATGCATGCGAAGGGGACGGACGGGCAAAAACAGGATTTTCTGCAAAGGTCTCAACGTCCATCCCATTTTACGTAATGCTCCACCGTGTACAGGAATTATTATTATATTTTTCGGCAAATAAGCACGTAGTAGAACAAACGCTGGAAGATGTGTGTCGTTGTCGTCGTCGTCAGACGGTTCTGACAGAAGTACCGGATAAAGAAAAGGAAATGAGGAGATTGCATGCTAACGTGCCGATAGATTCCTATACTGACAGAAGAAAAATAGGAGAAAAAGTAAAACTTGTGCAAACTTGACTGAAGTTCAGCACTTTATGCAGATGGAAATGCATGCACATTCACAGTTTTTTTTGTTTGGAGGTATTTGCGAGAGCAGAGGCTCTACTACCGTGTACCGTACAAAAAAGTCATTTTGGCAACTTGGTCTGGGTCGGTCAACAAGGATGTTGACGGTATATGCATTGGTATACAAACGGCAATTATAGCATGCCTGACCACACTCATGAATTCCTCGTGGACTGGAAAAGTTGTGCTGGACAGATATGTGCAAACTATGAGAGAGAAATGGTGTTAAGAGAAGAAAAAAAATAGTTCATTTAATGCAATCAGAGAGGGGTTGCAGGTGGGTCCGTGGAGTCAAGACAAGATCTTTATCTTTATCAAAGACACACACAACTCACCTTCTTCCAGAAAACGGGTTACCTTACCTTTGCTCTTTTCAGTGCACACGAATTGGACTGATTGTGAGTGGAGGAAATGTATTGGCCAAATTTAGATGACTTTGGAGAACATGCAATATTGTATTATTGTTCACGTCATATTTACAGTCCAACGTAATAACATTTTTACTGTTTTATATATTATTATTCCTATGATTGACGGCCTTCCGTTTCGCAGCGAATTCCTCCGTCGTCTTCCAGACCACTAAAATATAGGCTGCCCAACCAATTCACAAATATAAACTGTGCAACAACCAAAAAACTACGTGTAATAAGCTGCGACAAGGAAATGATAAGTATTTTATACAACGCTAAATACCTATAAATACCCTGACTTTAATAGTCATTCTACTTGAATCACGGACCGACAGCAGACCAACAACCCTCCATAAAGACTTACTTATCATCATCCAGCTGCTCAATCTTTGCTCTGCGAAATGAGCAATAGGTAACATTTTTTTTGGATAAAAAATGGGCTTTGAGGATTCGAGGGCATGCCAAATCCATGATGCAAAAATGCCTCCGGTGAGGAAGGAAAATTCCTAGGAATGCATATTAGCCATAAGTGAAACAATTCATACCAGATTTCCTAACAGAGAATAAAAAAACCGTATAGCTCTGGAAAAAAATTAATCTGGTCAGGAGGTCTGATGATGATGGCAGTAGTAGTCGGTCGGTCGGTCAGTGCTCTTTAATTCACTTCCTTGCCTTCAAGGCCTTTTTTGATGGGAATTTCTCATTAAATCACTCGACTCCAATCTACCAAACTCGACATTTTTACTTCATTTGTTCTTCAAAAAATCCACAGTCATCAAATCTCATTTTAATACAAACTAAACCACACATTCTTTCACGTATGACAATTTGAAAAGGAAGGCCCCCTCCTAATTGCAACAGGGGTTTAAAAACAGGAAATCCTGGGCCCTTTGTCAAATCAAAAAAAGTTGGAGTTCACTCCAAAAAGAAACCCTTTTCGAACACAGCTCATCATAATATAGCTAGCTCTCCAATGCATGAATGGTTTGCTTGGTGGTAAAGTAATTTTTGCATAGGCACTGCCAACTGAAAATACCATCATCATGATGAAACATGAAACTCATGACAGTCATACGAGGAAGTTTCAGGCCAAAAAAATCAGGCTTTTGTTAGACCAAGATTTGTGAGGCGACAAGCCGCGCCACCTAAAACACCTAAACCTAAACCATGTTGGAGCTCTCCGGAGTGCTGGCCTCCTAGTTCGAAGACCTTCGGGCTGGGCAGCACACTCACTGTCACTTCACTACTACTCGCTCGTGAATGGGAATGAGTGAATCAGCCGGGGAAGTAGTTTCCCATTTCGCTTATTTATATTATTATTATTTTGAGACGATAGTATTAAGTATTTCAGAGCTCTCTTTCTCTCTCTCTCTCTCTCTCTGCTCTGCTGTGGGATAGATGGATAGATGAGACGAGGGGATGGATGGAGATTTGGAGAGAGAGAGGAATAATAATAACTTGCCTTGTTCGGTTTTTGTTTTGAGTGTGGAGTCTCTTCTATTCTATATTATGCTCCTCTACTACATACCAAAAAGGGCTTCATTCAGCTCATCATCACTCCCGTTCCTTGTCTTTTTTAACTTTTACATTATTTCTTAGTATTGATTGACGACTTTTTGCAATTGTTAGAGCCTTTGATTTGGAGGAGTCCTCCCAAGTCCTCATGGGCTCATAGCCAACAACATAATATGATATTATTATTGGCGTTGGTGAAGTGATAATAATATCCGACCGAATATATTTCAATGTCGTCTGTGGTGGTGGTGGTGGATGGGGTTGGCTATTATGGAGTTGGACAGAAGAACTAAATAAGATGGGGGTTATCAACTTGAGTGGTTTTTGTAATAATAATAATAATAATATTGAATATAATATTGCAGTTCTTTTAGTTGTAGCAAGTTTTGAAAGTGCTGGTGTGAGTGAGTGAGGAATTGTTTCGGTTTAGAAATATAATTTTTCTTAATATAATTTCTCATTTTTGTGTTTTTTGGGGAGGTGCATAATAATAGTGTATTCCTTTCCCTTCTTACTCCAATTTTGAAAAAAATTAATCTAAAACCAGTTTCAACTGCAAAATTAATAATGAGGCATTTTAGTGTTTAAAACCCCGCAATTAATTGTGTTATTATTGATATGCTGCGGAATATTATGTAGTTGATAGTCATCATCCTTTGTCTCAATCATGCTATGCAAGTTTAAAAGTATTGTTGTATTTATTTGAACAAATTCAATTAGTTTTTTTTTGGAAGTTACAGTCAACTGTCCCAAAATTAATAATAATGACAAGTATAAGAGGTTAAAAATTGTAAAAGTTTTGAAATTACCAAATTAGGTTATATAGTTTTGATAGTTGCTCCACTCATTTTTGTCATTTTGGAGGTAGTTGAGAAATCAGTCATTCATTACTAAGTCGATGCTGTGTGCCCATGCCGGTCACCTTCTTCAACCCTCCACCTTCATCATCTTGTGATTAAATTCACCTTGAATTAAACGAAAGTTAGAACTTGGGAAAATCCTACGAGCTGCCCAGCATCAGCATTATCAGCATCCTGACTGACTGCTGTCAAAAAAGAATACATTCATCTCAAGGTTTTGGGAACTTTCACACTTCCCAGCTCCATCAAAATCAAAATAAATCATGGACACGGACTCGATAAACAGCTCGGACCGGAATGGGATTTCGAAAATCCGGGACTTGATCCGACGACAGAGGCAAGAGTCTGATGGGGGCTGTGATGAGAGCTCAGAGTTGGATTTTGTGTATGACGACGCGGACAACTACACCAACGAAATATCAGAGTTGTACAGCTACACGGAGGTTCCAGAATTTCGAAAGAACTTGGCAGCGTATGATGCCGTCATGGAAAAATGGGGAATTCCCCTCCAGTGGCAGCGGCTCTCTCCAGAAGTTAGAAAGTCGGTCATTTTGAGGTTGCTGAATCACTTTGAGCTCTCCAGCAAAACGCTCAGGGCGGAGGCGGCTAGAGCAATCCTCTATATTGCTCAGGTAATATTATCTATTTAAGTTGTAAGTAGTTAGTAATTGTGGTCATTGTGGAGGTTTTTTGTGGAGGGAGGGTGCGGTACTAATAATGTTGAATGTGGAATTCTTAATGTGCGGCGTGCAGGGATGTTGGAGTGAAGTCCAGTCAGAACAAGAGCAGCAACAATGGACTCGCTACAATGTGACATTGCTCCTGAAGAATGGGATTTTTCAAGCTGTAGTCGATCTGCTTTGCTTAGAAATCGAGTAAGTCCATTGATTGATATTATTATTATTAGCATTTCATGCTAATGATTGTTGGATGACTGACTAAATTCCGTCTGGTATATTGATACTTTAGATCAGGACCAATGGCAGTGAGAAAACCTGCAGTTAGCTTAGCGGATTCGGCGGAACTTCGTGTTATTTTCAGCATTTTATATACAATTGTGGAAACCATTCGAACAAAATCTGATGATGATACAGAAGAGTTTGAGGAGCAGAGAAAGGCGTTTAAAGCTGAATTAGGTAAATAAATCGAGCACACACGATATAAGCTAAAAGTAAAAGTGTGGCTACCATTTTCAGATCAACCTGTTGTTTTATTAATTTTTTAAAAATTTTATTTATGCAAATATTCATGCTCAAATTGTTGCTACAGGTCAGCCGGTCAGGGATGAATTGCTCGCTGTAAAGCTTATGAACATGGTTATCAAATTCTGTGGCGGCTCAGCACCTCATTTTCCAATCAAGAAAGTGTTACTCTTGCTCTGGAAGGTGATTTTGTTCTCTCTTGGCGGCACTCCGGAGCTTCGAGAGTTGAAATGTAAGGAGACTAAGCTGACTGACAAGTTGTAATAAAAAACGTTTTATTTATCGAGTAAGGTCAGTGATATGATAAATATCAATTCATTTTGTGTTTACTATTATTTCAAAACTTGCAGCAAAATACAGGGAACTCGCTGGACTTGCTCCTTTAAAAGAGGACACTTTAGAAGTGTCCAGAAATATGAGAGCAGCTTCACCTCCTGCCAGCTCCACAGACTTGCTTGATGCTCAAAATGAACGGCGAAATATTCGTCCTGTGCGACGGGTGGGTAGAATACAAACGAGTCCTTAGTCTTCTGCAACTCTCTGTAACCTGTGAATCAGAAATTGATTGATAATTGGTAATTCTGCAAATTGTAGGGTCTGATGAAGCAAACTAGCCTGGATGAGTCCGCAGCTCTAGATCTTGAAATGGGGGACCAGATGGAGGAGGAAATGAAGGAAATTGAGGAGAGACGAGCTATGGAGGAATCTGGGGAACTACCACAGCCACCGTCACCTCGCCCAATGACTCCTATCCCAACGAGAAATAAAGGTGTGCTTAGCTATAAATGTAATGTAATGTATGATCCGAGATGATCTTATGTAAATACGATCCAAGATCCAACAAAATTATAATTGAAATATTTGGCTTGCATATACTAGGTCTTCCATGGACACCGAAAGTGAGACAAAAGGATTTGGACGCATTTTTGGAAAACTCAAGAATAAAGTTTGTCGGTTTTCCCGTTCACGGTGATCGTAATACATTGGCTGGGCTTCCAGCTCCGATTCATGAGGGTGTCAAGGTTTTAAAGCAGGTTAGAGCCTAACTAATATTAATATTTCACTTTCATTTCATACTATCAGGCTTCAGTCAGTCATCAACCAATTGACAATTTTTAATTCTCCTGTCCTGACAGCATATCTACGTTTCATTGAGCGAGTGGCAAATGACGCGAGAGGAGGAGTTATGGAGATGTCCATTGTCTTTGAAAGAAAGTGACACAGATTCCCCAGCTCACGGCGTTGAAGCACTTTACGCTGCAATGTTGCCCAACCTCCCCCAGTATATCATAGCCCTTTTGAAGATTTTGTTAGCTGCCGCACCAACATCTAAAAGTAAATCCGAGTCAATTAATATCATGGCGGACGTGTTACCTGAGGAAATGCCGTAAGTCCTCTAGTAGCAATTAACACTTTTGTGTTTTTTATTGCATTCAATTCAATCCAGCATTCCAACATAGTAACCTTTTTGTTGTGTTAATTTCAGGATGACTGTTGTTCAGTCAATGAAGCTGGGAATTGACGTAGCTCGTCATAAAGAAATAATCGTAAAGTCTATTTCTGCCATCATCCTGTTGCTTCTGAAGCACACAAAAATTAACCACGTGTATCAGTTTGAGTTTATATCTCAACATTTAGTGTTTGCTAACTGTATTCCACTTGTCCTCAAATTTTTCAACCAAAACATCACCGCGTACATCACTGCAAAGAACACGTAAGCAAAACTGACTGCAAAATTATTCATGATGATGTCACGGCGGCGGCGGCGAGACGCAGACAGGTTGTCAGGGAGCAAAACTAATTATTATCTGTCATTTTGTCGTCTGAATGTAATGTAGGATTGCGTTAGCGGATTTCCCTTCTTGTGTCCTCGGAGAACCCCCAGAGCTTACCCCCGAAAGTCTAGAGTTAGGAGAACCACAAGTCTACTGCTGGCGAAATCTGTTTGCTTGCATAAACCTGCTTAGAATACTCAATAAATTAACCAAATGGAAACATTCACGCATCATGGTGAGTAGTCCAGAAAATTAAAATGGATAAAAAGTCTTCATAGTAGAAATGCCTATAAATAAATATAACAAAAAATTCATGGTTGCATGGAATTGATCACGAGTAATCACGACTGACGTAACGGTCTTGTTCTTGTTCCTTCTTGTTAGATGCTTGTCGTGTTCAAATCAGCCCCGATCTTGAAGAGATCTCTTCGAGTGAAACATCCCCTTCTTCAGTTGTACATTTTGAAGTTGCTGAAGATGCAAACCAAGTATTTGGGGAGGCAGTGGAGAAAAGCGAACATGAAGACTATGTCAGCTATTTATCAGAAAGTGAGACACCGTCTTACCGACGACTGGGCATACGGGAATGGTACGAAACGAAGCCTACACACACACACACACACACACACACACACACACACATTACATACAAGAGCAGTAGCAGCTCGTTTATCAAATGATTCCTTTTAGTAGTAGTAATTTTCTATTTCTGTTTCACGGATTATTAGACTTGGATGCACGGCCATGGGATTTTCAGGCGGAAGAGTGTGCATTGCGGGCTGCTGTAGATCGCTTTAATAACAGACGCTACGGAGAGCCGTCAAAGGTTTGAGCCAAAATATATGTAATAATAATAATTATTGATGAATCCTCTCGCCGCGAAATACGTCATACTGCGGGGATACGTATTTACGTCGTGTTTCAAAAGGGCTCTCTTTCTATAAATTAATCCTTGTCACTCGTTCACACACAGATTCTACCCGAATTTGAACCTGTAGACCACTGCATCACCAGCGTTTTAGGTCGGCCAGTACATCTCACCAGCACATTTAGGGAATACTACGAGGTCTGGTTGGAACAAGAAGTCTTCAAAAACCCTGTGAATTGGGACGAGGTGTTGAGTTGTCCTGGATATTTTTGAATCGTAAAAAGAAAAAAAAACAAGTTCAACTGAAAACGAGTGGAATTAGACGAGTTTAAAAATTCTTCAATAAAGCCATAACTGCAAGCAAATACTAAACGAGGACACGGCGCGGCGTTTAAGTTGCGACAGCAGCCGGTTTATTACGCATGAAATAAGTAGTCGAATGATTTGTGTCCCCATCATCATTTCCACTCCGATGAAACATACTGGAGTAAAGAAAAAACCCGCTCCTCAGCGCAATCAATCACTACGCCTCAAGTTCATACGAAACATTTCAAGACAAATTTGTCATACAAAAAATGTAGTAACATGCAAATTATATCTCACCACGGATCAACGCTCCACATGGCATCATCAGCATCATCATCCAAAAGGCCAGAATGAGTCACCACATAAGGGACGACGAGGCGACGCTGTAGTAAATCCCACGATATAGCAAATCAAAATCTTTTTTTGCAACAAATCCCAACCAACCAACCACCTTTTGTCCTACAGGAAGTCCACGTACATATTTATTTAGAGTGGGGGAAAAAAGCAGAGAGTCATGAGACAAATTGGTACAGGTGTGCTGGTACATGAATCATATTTTAGATTATTTGCAGACATCATATCATACATCATGAGTCATTTCCACATCTCTTCCGTGGCGATTCCCTCTCCCCATATCATCCTTCGCCTTAATACACGTACGCCTTCTCCTAACTACGAACTTGCGGAGCATACATTTTTGCAAACGTTTTAGTATTAAAAAAAACACCCTAACGTTGCAAAAGAGATCCTTTTTGCTCGTCCGCTGCTGAAATGAAAATGCTACTCAACTCACCTCAACATTTTTTTTACCTCGTCATCAGCTTCCTTGCACTACGGCTCGACTCATAGTTGTTGACTAAGCAGAATGTTTACATAACACAGTTACAATGTATATATTATGGCATGCCTCTCCCCCTCTCTCTCTCTCTAGTAATGTGCATGGGCTTTGCAAATTCATCCATTTTGACAGCTCTTTGTGTGCAATGCTCTTGAAGGTGAACGTCAGTGAACAATGGATATTGAACTTGAGCTTACTACGCAGCAGCAGCAGCAGCAGTTTAGGAATTAACATTGTTTATTACCACCACCACCGCTCCATTCACTCCCTCAAAGATTCTTTATAAGCTCCTTACCTAATATTATATTTTGTTTTCAACTTTTTTTTCCCACACACTTCATCTGTGGACGACGATGACGGGAGGAGTGATCTTGGGTTGGGACGCCGCTGCTGCTGCTGTATAGCTTAGCTGAGTATATATATATGATGAGCATGTACATGTACATTCACTTTTTCTACGTATCTCCATCCAAAGACCATTTACTTCCGGCCATTGTACTCTGAGAGGCTCAAGGTTTTTGCAGATGGGAAGGTAGGGGTTTTGCAATTCTCTCCACCACCACCGTCGACGAAGCCAGGGAAGCCAAGCATCTTGCGTACTCTGCAATATATGTCCATCAGAGCTCATTGCATGAGCTGATGATATACATTTTCCCGTTTCCTTTGCTAACAGAAAAATTCTTAAACTCTAATTGTAAGATCTGCCCTGCATGTGTTGGTGACTTATTTACTACCAATCATGAAATGACTTATCATCATCATCATCATATATCACCTATAACGGTTAAAATATGAAAAAAGCTTGAGCCCCCAACAATGATCCGTGTAATTATTTAAAGTTGCTCCTTCCACAAAAATAATATTTCTAATATTCCGGTTTCCTTCCAAATTCATTAGTTAAACTTTTCCGGAGCTGCTTAGATTGAACACCCAAAAGGTTTTTTTGCTATTGGGGTTTTCCCTTCCCTTCTCTAATTGAATTAATAGCTGTAACTAGACTTTTCACAATGCCTACATAATAAGAGAAATTCATTCTTCTTCTTCATCGTGTGAGTTTTGTTAGTGTAAAATTATTATGTATGCGAAACTCAGGGCTTTCCCCTTTTTGCCTATCTAGTGGACTTTCTTTGAAGTGACGCTATCCATGTACTTTTCTTTCTAGTTGTAACGGAGCAAAGGTTCCCAAGGGTGCTCGTGGGTGGCGCACCATTGTGTCTCCTGCAAAAGTTTTGTGGTATCCGATCCTTCCACTTTCTTCTGGGGTGTAATGCCACAAAGCCAAAACGGTCTATATAAAAAGGAAAAGGGATAGCGATCATAATATTATCTTTTTAGCATTCTCCTCGTTCGCCCCGTATCATGATATCCCTATTACAAGTTTGAATTACTTCTTAAAAATCATAAAGTAGTACTCTTCTGTCTTAGTTTGCAATCCCAATCCCTCTTAAGGATTTCGTTACTCAATTCGTTTTAGCTCAATATAATAGTTATCCAATCCAGCCAAGTATAAAAATATTTATGACTAAGTAAGGACAACCCAAAACATACAATTGAAAATTGAGAACACAGAGACAACGTTGTTAGTATTTTGTGTTGTGTGTAAGCTTTGAAGCAGGTCGATATTTATTGCATATATACACGGTATTTCCCACTGCTACTTGTTTCACATATGAGTCACCAGACTGGTGCCAAGGATTTCCTAAATTCGCCGAACGACTATTAAACGAAAATTAAATCAAAATTATAGGTGCACAGGTAAATTCCGGCGTGTTTACCACAAACCCGATAATATTGCTCTCGCTGTGAACAATGTTATAGCTACGTAGAACAACGTAAACGTAAACTACCCAAGTTCGCGTGTTGCAAAAAAATACCTTCAAATAGACTAGGAGGATAATTTACGACATGTAATTTTTTCCAAAAGTAGAGCAATCCCGAGGTTTACGTTTTTGTTTGTGAGCATACGTATGTGAACATGTACGTAGTACGACGTTAGTTTTTTGAATACGTCAATGATAAAAAAGGGAAACCATAGGGTGGTGTTGTTGGTGGTGGCGGTGGTGGTGACGTTTTAGATGAACACATTGACGTATTACCACCACCACCGCTGCTAGCACGAGCTCGTCCAGGTGGAAGCGCTTTTGTTCTAGGTTCTTTCTCATCGTACAACAGCACCCGATGATTATTAGTAGTACTTAGCTGCCCTCACTCCATTTTTTTATTATGCCACACGTTCAATGTTGAAACGTTATTTGAAGCCGGAGAAAGTCATTATTTTTACTTTGTGAGTTGCGTGGCTGGAGGAAAACAACCTTGAAAATATATTTACAAGTTTTTTTTTACTCCTTCACCTTCCTTCCCCGTTGTTCAAAGTGAAGCACATGTGGGGACTGGTTGGTTTAGGCCAAAGTCATTCCTCTCCAAATCTGCCACGTGCTAGCCATTTCTCCTCGTGATACATCATTCTAAAATAAACTATAATAATAATGATGATGATGGCGATGATAATGATGGTAGCCTTCCACTTTCCAAGGATTTTTTTTTGTTTCTCTGCCATACCAAGACTTTTACATTAGTAGTATGCCATGGAATTATCTCTCGCTAAATCCGACAACTTAATTACATTTTCATCCTTAATCCTTCATACAAGCAAAAAAGAAAGAATTCATGAAGCAGCAAGTGCGTCGTTCGTCGATATTCTTTTCCATTCTTCGTGATAAGAGGTAGCCCAAGGATTTTTTTGGTGTTTGGAGGAATTACGACGAAAAAATGTAAACTGATATTGTAGTCCGCAAAAAAGTAGTAACTTGATGAGGGTTCTTTCTTCTTGTGTGATGAAACTTATCCGGAATAAGGTTGTCCTGATAGGGTATCCCCCTCCCAAACCCTGTCTGCTGGCATTGAAAGTGTGGAAAAACAAACTCTCTCTTTCTTTCTCCCTCCACGCCATTCTTCCGTATAATCCTGTATACCTTTATTTGACACCCTGGCAGGAGCTGGAGCTATAGCTATCCCTGCTCTGAGGCGTATTTTATTAAATTGTGACGCTTATATTCCAAGTATGAAGAAATGAACCCACCACCAAGAATGTTGCATCTCCTCCTCCTCCTCATCCTCCTCCTGGTATTGTATTAATCAATTCCTCATAAAAGCGTAGTTTCTTCCACGGAACTTTCCTTTATTTCCACGAAGTGGCTCGCAGCTCACCGTTGTTTTCGGCAAGGAATCCCCCTATCTCTTCCAAGAAGAGCCGTTTCCTTTTCCCCGAAAATAGTAGTACGTTTTACTACGCTGAGCCCTGTGAGCCGCTGCTGCTGCTGCTGCCGAGTTGGGTTTTTTGTTGGGTAGGGTTTTGTTGGGGGAGTGAGAGTACGGTAAAATGCTCCATTGAAAAATGATGTCGTGTAGTAAGATGGACAACAACGCGCCACGTGCAGGAGAGCCAGGGATGGAGGGAAGTTGAGGGAGGGGAAGGGAAAAGGAAGAGCAAAATTGTTCTATTGGGACTCCCACATAATTCTCAGATCACGGCCGCACAACTTCTCTCTCTCTCTCCATATAATTCCAACACTTACTTTTGAGAGAAGGCAAAGAAAACTCTCTGGGTTTTTTTTATAAGGGACGCAGCAACACAAGGTAGCAGCAGCGGAGATACTGGAGATGGGGGAAATCAAAGAGTGTAGTCTTACATTTTAGTGGCAATGATGGTGGTAGTAATGCCAGATGCCAGTGTGGAAGGAAAGTACATAAAAGATTTGGAACTCTCGAGCTCCGTGCAATGCGTCATGGAAGTCGGAGCATTGGAGGGACGACGACGAACCACCACCACCACCTCCACCACGCTACCCTGTTTACAAACGAAACCGAATGTATAATCCTGGACAGGCAAAGAGAGAAAGAGAGAGAGCGAGTGGGAACTGGGAAACCAGAAGAAGAGAGATACCAGAGAACTTGGTACTAAAAGTCTGAACCCAAGAGAGAGAGAGAGAGAGGAACATACAGCTTAAAATGTTATAATATCACAGGCTACACACGGATGGTTTTTTTTTGGAGGAAGGGAAAAAGGGAAGTTGAGTTTTTTTTTCGGGGGATTTTCTAAGCTATTCTTATATGAAACCGACATTAACAAATAGATCTCGACTAGATACACCCTCACTTCTTATATATTATGGATGTAATGCTCCTCGCCCGCCGCCACCGATGAGGCTGATGGTGGAAGGTGGTGGTGGATGGCATTGTAAGAGAAACTCTATAACAAAATTCTAAACTTCCCTCCAACATAACACACACATATACACACCGAGTCCCACAGTGTTTGGAGGGCGAGAGAGAGAGAGGATGGAGGAGGGAAAAATTGTGAGAATGGTTCCTCACTCCGCGCCGCGCGCTATGGATCCTGTAAGTATCCATCTGAAAAAGCGAATAACATTGTTCGGGAGGGCGAGACTCCTCCATCCATTGCCATTGCCTGCCTGCTTCTTTTTGGGTTTACTATTGTGTCAGTTCCCTTTATCCTCATCTTTATTCCTAGCATCCTTCAAATTTTCCCTTTCACCAAAACCCAACATTATTATTCCCTCATGGAAGGGATGATGTCTAGATACTCCCAACACTTTTTTATATATATATATATTTTATTTATTTCGGCTTATGAATTTTTGTGCAGAGAAAGGAAAAAAAGGAGTGTCCCTATGCCTACCTCTCACATCAGAAGCCCAAAGTGTATTCCAGAGTGGCAAAATGGATTAAAGGGAAGAAGAAGAAGGAAGAGAAGAAAGATGAAAAAATAATAGTATTAAAAGGGACTAGTGGTTCCTTGGTCGCTTTCTAATCTCGGATGGATATTATTATTGGTGGGGAAGAAGAAAGCACCTCGAGCCAAAAAAAAATCATCATCATCCTCCTGGCTCCTATCATGTCCTCCATGACAGAAAATTGTATTTCATTGGGATCTAATAGGAAGCTAATTAGACTAAAAGCGTTTTCCTACAACAAAAAAAACCACCCGGGCCGATTATTTGTGTCAGGGTAGAGAAGGAATAGAGGAGGAGGAGGAGGAGGAGGGAGGATCTCCTTCTTGAGTAGGAATGGATAAGGTTCGACCTTTTATTCACTGCACGTTTCTCTTAAAGTGTAATTTCAAAAAAAAAATCTCTCCTTTTCGCCCTAAAAGTGAACAGACTGATTTTGTTTCCAAGTGCATTCTTCCCAAGTACGTGTAATGTCATAGAGAAGGCAAGAAGTGAAAGCGTACTTGAAAGCTCTTGAAAAGACTCAGGACGGAAAAAAACGACTAAAATTGCGAGAAAGAGAGTGAGAGGGAGAGAAAATTGTGAAAATGAAATGAGAGGTGGTGGTGGTGGTGGAGTGAGAGAGGGGAATGTAATATAGGTATATATATACGTATTACTTTGGAGTTTTGTCCGCATGGATTGTGGGTATACATTGAGGAAATGTCAAAGGTCCTCCACTACTGCATATCACACTGATATAAAACAGGGCAGAGCATCAAACAAGCCGGGCAATAAGCCAATGTCGATTTTCCTTCACTCATTCACTTTTCACCGAGCCTGGGAGCCCAGGCCAGCCCTGGTTCCTCCTTTTAAAAAGGAGACGAGAGAAAGAAAAAAAATCATCGGACAAGAGAGAAAGTCAATACCTCTTTTTTTCTCTCTTTCTCGACGAAGGTTTATGCCCTGCTAACTATTACCATCCATCCATGCTACAAAAAATACATACAACCAACCTATACATACTTACTATATACTTTTTTTTAAGAAAGAGGCACGAAAGAAAAAATAAGTAAGCTCCCGAGCACACACAGCTGCAGAGACTTTTCAACTTTCTTTTGCCACTAGTTTCTCTTTTTTTTTGTCGGAAGGGAAATATGTCCTTCGAATTTTCGGCATAGTTAGGCACTCTCTGCTTGAACGAGAGAGAGCGCGCGGGGTAGATGATGGGAGTACACAATGCAAAACAGGTTTGTTTCTACTATATCAAGCAAGAGTAAGAAGAAAAAAAAAGGAAAGAAATGCACGGTCCTGGTCCTCCTCCTCCCCTCTGGTTCCTCTGGCGCCCTAACAGCTACGGCGTACAAAGTGTAGGTATCCGGACCGTCATCACTAGTGAAGTGGTGACGTCAAAAATGCGAAATGATGATCATAGGAGTAGTCGTCGTCGTCGTCGGCTGGTTCGCCGTTCCATTTTGAAGGGATTCGGTCGGTGTGGCGGAATTACATTACACATTAGGCTGCTGGTTCCGGGTTTCCTTTCTCCTCGCCTTTGTGCCCTGGGCTGAATTGAGCTATATACTAATTGTAAGTGTATTTGCATTTCCGCCTGGTTCACCCTAGCTCTTTCAGCTCATTATCACGACGACTTCCCCCGTTTCCCCTCCGCTACTCGTAGCACTCCTCCAGTTAATGACTCCATCATATTTGGTAATGGTGCTAGGAAAAGAATTTCCGCCTTGGCATTTGTCGTCGTCGTCGTCGTCGTCCCTCCACTTTTTCTCTCCTTGCCCGAGCGACGGCCCATTCTTTCTATAGTTCGACATTCGACAGAAGAGGAGGTTTAGGTAGGTAGGTGTGAATTGAGGAAATTATTAAATGATATTGTCGCTTGAATCCACTTCAAGTGTGTTCTTATTGATACACACTCATCGAATATAATGGGGGTTTGAGCCACTTTTCAAAAAGCCACTCCAGCGAACCCTTCCTGGAAAAAAAAGTGGTGAGAGAAGTGAGATAACCTCATTTATTAAAACGTCGTAGCTTTCTTTTTTCTTTTTCAACATCAGTCTACTCGCCACCACTCCTTCCGAGAAGAATATTATGCAGCTTAGCTTTTGCGCTGCAAAAATATTGAAGGTTGATTTCTACGAACAAAAACAAAACATTATTCGTTCGTTCGTGGGCTTATTGCATGAGGCGAGCGAGCGAGCGAGTCAATGTGTGATGATGTATCATGCTCAAGCCAAATCCGTAGGTAACGCTCCAGTTCCGAAAACACGCGATGACGTACTTACTCTCTCCCCACGCTGCATGCTCTAAACCAGCTTTTCCCAGAACCAATCCAGTTTCGCCGGAAAAGCGACCATATGAATGGAGAAAACGTGGGATTCTTTCCTATGAAAAACTGTTTTCATACGTACTTATTTGCCTAATTGAAAGTCCTTCCTTTCCGCCGTTCCTCCTGTTGTTCGGCGAAATTGAACCGATTTTTTTAAGTGCAAAAAAAACTCTTACTTAATAATGCTTTCTGTGAAAAGCCAAAGCCCACTCATCTGACTGTTTACATTTTTCCAGGTACTGCATCCTTCAAAGGTTGACAAACTTTGTGAAAAACATCAGGAACATCATCAACTCGAAAAAAACAAGTTACCAAACAGGTTTTTTTTTCAAGAAGGATTACAAGCAATGTCGAGTCCCAAGGACTAATTAGCATTCAGTCCAAAACAAATGCAAAAAAGAGAAGAAGATGCCTTTGCATAAATCCCACTTTTTAAAGACCACTCCACCCACTGTTTACCACCGAGCTTCATAAACTGCGTCTCATTCAACCCGTCGTCGACGACGGGTGCAACGGGATTTCCTCTCGTCGTGTGTAAACCAAACCACCACGTGAAGGACCTACTTCGCATTATCATCTCATCTTTCAACGACTCTCCTTCTCCCCTTGCGTTCCAGAGATACATATGAAGTGGCGAAAAGGCAGCATCTCGGCCTAACAACTTTCTCGCCGCGCCAGAGGATATTGCGTAAAGAAACTAGAGAGAGTTTATTAGAGATACTTAGTGAAGAGGAAAACTGAGTGGTTGATAAGTATCATCATCATCATCATCAGCCTCCACATCATCATCGTCCTTTTTGATTGTAAACATCGCGAAAAAAAACATGTGACAGAGGAGGAAGAGGATGATGAGAAGAGGTAGAAAATAGAAAGATGATTTTTTTTACGTCACCCCACATATCTCTTTTGGAAAAAGAAGGGTGCAGCGATGAGAAGTGGGTAGAAAAATGACGGCACTTTCCCCTCAAGTGAATGTCAGGCCACGAAAACAGATCAATATTATTATTATCCCCTTGTATTCATCTTCACCAGCCCATTATATAACCTTTGAGAATGTGATACTTCCTTTTGTTACATTTTCTTTTTCCAGAGAGAGAAAGCTCGAGTCCATTATATCCCTTTAGTAAGTAGTCATCATATCATCATAATGATATGATTCAGGCGGGTTGGCCCACAAAGAGGGAAATTATATACATATCTGTTTTTTCATATCTTCTTGTGATGATGATCACAACAGTATTCTTGAGGAAAGAACATCATTTTTCTCGTGCTACGAACCCATTAATCTCACGTCGGTCGGACCGCATAACCTAACCTAAATCCTTTGAAATTCATGGAATCACTCTTATATTTCCCCTGTGTTTTCGTTTTCGTTTTTCAGCAGCACGGAATGCCCGTCTCGCCCGTCTGGAACCCGTCGTCTCACAGCAGCGCGGAGGACTTACTTCCGCTTGAATGGGGCCCCAGTCAAAATAAAATGTATGTATGTTTACCAACGTACTACTAGACTAGCCATATTATGCATACTATTATTATATTGCTGCGCAATACAAAATTATTCAAAGAAAATCATCGGTTCTCCTCTGAGCCTCTTCTTCCCCGCAAAAACCAAAATGGCCTTTTAGAATTTGGTGGTTATATGGCGGTGGCGGAAGAGGTCTAAAATTAATCCTGACAGGAAATTTTTGTTTCAATTAGGAAATTAGTGTAAAAGCCATTAAATTTTGTAAACTGCGTACGCCTAACATAAGACGCAGTGTAATAATAATCTTGTATCTAATCTCCTCGTCCAACCTTTGCGTTTCTGCCATCTCCAGTCGCCCAGTTTTGCCCTGGTTGGAAATGTTGGAATGGAGTGAAATGAAATTGAATGAGAAAGGTCAATGGGCGAATACAAAACTCATTTTCAGCACAGTCCTCTGCTCTCTCGTCTCTCTGCCCGCCGTCTCTCCTCCATCGGTTAAAGTGGAACTGGCTCCTGCCTGACAAGAATTAATTTGGGATAAATTTTTGTAAATTGAGCTGGAAAAATGGATCCGTCGGATTGTCCGCTCCAAGTCCATTTCAATATATATTTTTTTTACGGAGAGGAGAGGCTAAAAACATGGGTGCCACCAGACTTGCCGAAAAATATATATATCGACCATGCACCCACCGCCACCGCTCCTACCACGTCTTTTTTTTCTTCCTTCTTCTTCTCCATGTGCAAACGAGGAGGGAACGACGACGACGTCCGCGTCTGGAAAACTTCCGTGTATGGGCATTTCCTCATCCAGGAGAGAAAACACACGAGTTTTTCTCTTCACATTTTATTTTTGCCCAACAAGAAAGAGTAGTAGGTATATATGCTTTTATATATGTGGATGGAGGGATGTCTAGCCCCATACATGATTGATTATTAGTGAGCAGTATACAAAGTTTTTTTTCTCTCCCTCCTCTGTCTGAAGATCCTGTAGGCACAGTCACAGAGAGGAGGCAGAGAGAGAGAGAGAGAGGAAGGTTCCCCTCGAAAAACCAACGCGTGCCCGATTTCCCTTAAAAAATATAAGTCGGCAGACAGGCGTGGCGTGGCGTGGTGGCGTTTTCCTTCTTTTGTGTACACAAACACGGGCTCTTCTCTGTATATTCATAAAACTAGTCCTATATATAATACGGACTACGACGGACGGGGAGAAAAACGGGGGAGGTTTTTTTTTGTCAAAGATGTAAAAACCCAGTGTTTTCCCAAGTTACACACACACTCACACATTGTCTGCTCTTGTCTGCAGCAGTCTGGGAGAACAAGTTATAATGGGACTGATATAACGTGGTTGGGTCTATATGTCTGCAAGTCTGCGAGTGAAAAGAATGCTTTTGTGAAAAAAGAAGGGAAAAAACGTGTAGAAAATAAAGAGAGCATGCAGAAGCCGCTCTCTCTCTCTCTCTCTCTCTGCATCCCATGCTGGATGGACGGACTGCTACTATAGTATTCTCCTCCACTCTCTGGGCTGGCTGGCTGCATAGTAACATAACATAACCGTAGTGGTAGTACAAATGGCCATGAATTTGAGGGAGTAATAGTAGGAAAAAAAAAAGAATATTATTTTGACGCTCTCTCTGGCGAAAGAGGTGAATGTCCGCTCTCTCGGTTTTTATCGTTCCCCTCTCTTGTGTTCCCCGAGTGGGATCGATACTTATGCTATTACCTTTACCGTTCCCGTCGCTCCTCCGCTGCTGCTGCAGTTATCCACTTTCTGTCTACTACTTTTGTTTGTTGCATATATGTATATATATAGCCCGTGTGGTTCGGAGAACGACCAGCGTTTTTCTAGGTATAAGAGGCGACTTTCTAGGAAAAAAGGAATTGTTGAGGAGGAAATTATGTACATTAAAAGAGTATAAAGGAGACGACGAGGGCTACGACGACGACGACGACGACGGCGATGGAGGAGACGGACGGAGTGGTATGGTGTGCTGCTGCTGCTGGGGACCGGGCCCGCCAAAAGGTTTTTTCTCTCCTTATAAAGCATGCATGATGATGCGGAGGAGGAGGATGGGCACGCACACATAAGTTACAATTTTCCTTCCAGAGAGAGAGAGAGAGAGAGTTTCGACGCGTCGAGAGGTTTTTCCTCCTGGATGTTACGTAAGAGGAGAGGGAGCGAGCGAGAGAGAGAGAGAGAGAGGGATATAAAAGGCATGTTTTCTTTGGGCGAAGAAGAATGCTCTCTGACTTACTAAGCTGCTTAAAACGAGTCTCGTCTCCTCCGCCGGGTCCGGGGTTACAATGGGAGCAGCGGAAAAAATGATGAGGAAGTGTAAGTGAGCGAGAGTGAAAGGGAAAGGGTTTGGTTGGATGGGTGGATAATGGGAGAGAGGAAACGGAGGAAAATGAACGCAAATTTAACTTCACTTGAGGCAGATTTCAATCTTTACGGGGCAAACCAGGCGAGAGACACTTGACGTAAATGAAATTTCAAGGTGCTTGTAGAAACGAGCCTAATTGGAGTGCTATTATGGGACACTTTACGTTACGTTGCGGCGGTGCTAGAGGTTGTTACACGACAAGAAGGAAGAAAACAGCTTATTATTATATTTTCCATTTAAGGTCATTGTCAAAACTCACAACGTTCGTTCTCCAGCGAGATCTCCTCCAGGATTCTGGAAATGTGTGTGCAGGATGTGGAATTATTACATTTCCTACTTATTATTAGCTTGAGAGCTTAACATCATCACCCATTTTCGAAAAACACTATTCAATACCACCAACTCACGCTCAGTTGTTCGTATGCTCCTTCATTTGTTCTATCCAAAGAGAAACCTCATTTAATGCGTCTGTCATTCTGCTATCATATAAAAATGAACCGTGCCAATTTCCCAATTATTCTGTCAGACAGTCAGTGTCATTCAACGGAGAGCTAATTTGTTTTGCACCTCCTCCGTTTGCATAACTCTCTGCATAGGTATATGTCAATAAGAAACCATGTATTTGGCACCTTTTTGAGAGATGTCTCCTTCCGTTGCGTTGTCATCCTGATCCGTGGGTATACCCTGAAATGAAGAGAGAGAGAGAAAAAAACTCCTTTTGAGTGAGACTGTCTAGACTCACCCACCACCACCTCCACCACCCCAACTTGTCCTCCTTGCACGATAATCTACCGGGTTTCCGTTTTTTCGCCTTCTTCTCTTCTCTACCATGCCGCAAGGCTCATGTAGGTGTCTCCTCCTCGAAAACGTAGTAAAAAACAAGGAATTGAGAGAATTGCGTACGTACGTACGACGGTGACGGCGGTGGTGGTGTGGGGTTTAACGGTAATGCTCAACTTGTCATTCCCATCGGGGCCAAGCGCATAACTAAATCTGAAGGAATATAAGTTGTCGACAATGAATATAGTGGGAGTAGGTAAGTGGCATGCTCTGGATATACGAGAAACCCGTCTTTTTCCCTGTTTATGCTTTCAGCTAACGGTGTTGCCGCTCTCAATTTCGTTCACATTAAAAGGAAACTTTAATGGAAATGGATGCATATAAACATTTACTAGCTACATTATACTTTTTTTCCTTCTTCTTCTTCGGGTGACTATAAAGACTACAGAGAGATTATATATTCGTCGTCGTGGATAGGTTGGTTGGTTGCCTTGATGCATACATAAATAAATCCCTTTTGCTTGCTTTCGAATATTTCAATGGACCATGGTGTAACTGAAATGTGCTTGAAAAAATAAAAACTTTTTTGTCCAAAAATAGAGCAGGGAAAAGCAAGAAGGAGCAAGAGCAGCAGCAGCAGCACGTGGTGGTGGTTTGTCGTATTTTTTTAATACTTGCATACTTTTTTTTTTTACCAAAGCCCAATATCCATCCACCACGAGACATCATCCACTTCTTCTCCAGAGTTGGCATGAGGAAGCCAAGAAGGTAAAAAAAAATCCAAATCCAGCTCACAACTTGGTTAAGTTGTCTACTCGTTGAGACTCGTTGGGTTGGGGGAATGGGAATATATATATATATGTATGGTTAGTTGTAAAAATGTGTGTATCTTTTTTTGTCAGTACCTTCCCAGTTTTGAGGTATTAAGTAATTCCATCTGTCTCCCCATTTTTTTTAGCCCTTTCCCTGGAAAATGGAAAGGAAAAAACTTTGTCGGTGATTTTTCTCTCTTTTTTTTCTTCTTCTTCTCAGCCAAAAGTTACCTTCTTCCCCTCGCATATTTTTACAACTGAACAGGTATTTCGTTTTTAAAAGCAATCTTGTGTAGTTCAATCTTTGCCACTAGTAAAAACTAATATTTATATAGTTAGTCTCACTCTCAAGTTGGAATAAAACAGGGTTCCCCTTCCCTCCGTCCTCCTCTAGTCGGCGGGCCCTCGTTGGGTTGGAAGGCATTTTTTGAATAAGAAAAATGGGAAACAACTGGACGGATTTGCATATCACGTGCAAGAATTTAAACTTCATTCGGGACATTAGCACTTTTTGATAAAAAGTGGAATATAAAAAAATAGGAGAGCGATCACGAGGAGGAGAAGGAGGATGTGATATGAGATGAGAGTTGGGTGTTTGGTGTTTTTGGGTGCTGGCTGGGGTGTGGGGTGGGTGGGGAACAAGAAGTCCCGCTTGGGTGACTTCTTCGCTTTGCCAGAGAGAGAGAGAGTATTGAATTTCTGAGAAAAACATTCTTGCTGATAAACGCGGCCAGAATAAATATTACATTTCCATCATTGCATTTAATGCGTGGAGGACAACGACGAGTGAGTGGTAGTAGTAGTCATACAGAAAGAAGAAAAAAAAATCTCCAACGCATGCATATTATTTCCCTTTTTTTTCTATCCCCCGTGCTCACTCACTTCTTCTCCGGCAGGCAACCCAATGGAATGTGAGAAGTGAGACGATGAAAAAATGGGCTCGTTACTACATGATTTCACTTTGTTTGTAGAAAATCCGTTGGAATGTATGAATGAGTGAAGTGCGAGTAGTGGAATAAGGCAATGGGTGGAAAATATAGAATGCGGAGCGAAGAGGAGGGAGTGCGTAAAAAGAGCGAGTCGTCTCGTCGACGAGCTACGCACATAACATACCTAGGCAAGAAAGAAATGTTGAGAGAGGAGAGCGTAGAATCCTCACTCTCGTCCTCTCATAGCGTCTTCTCTGAAAGGGATGAGGAGGGGAGGAGGGGGGACGCCCGTAATATATATTTCTGATCCACGCGTTTACTCACTAACTCACTCACTCACTCACTCTCCTCCAAAACTCCTAATTCTCATTTGCCTCCCTACGAAAAAACGAAACTCTTAGATAGAGTCGCATGAGGATATATGTGGATGGATATATATGGATGGAGTGAGTTTTCAGATGATATTATGAGATATAAGATATGCTTATATAAGAACCCACCCCGACGGGTTATGTATCTAGATGCGTAACAAACGTGGAGTTGGATCGTAGTGGATACGGCTACGCACTCAGACACGCACTTTTTTCTAGACAATTTCTTCAAAGCTGGGAGAGCACATGTAACCCAACGGAGGCGGAGGGGAGCTCAGAAGAGTAGATTCATTTTTTTTCGAGGGATCCAAAAAACGATGGGCAAAAGGAAGGCAGAAAGAGACGAAGAAGAAGAAGAAGAAGAAGAGGGGAGCGTTACTACTACAAGGAAGGATAATACATAATACACCACGACCACGAGACGGTTTCTCTCTATCGTCCACATACTGCCAAAGAGAGAGAGAGAGAGAGAGAGAGTGCTAGGGAAGTAGGGGAGGGGAACGTGGTAAAGTTTTTTTATTTCGGCTGCGGCTCTCTCTCTCTCCCTCTGTCTTTTCTATCGCATAGCTTTGCTTTTTCTCTCTATATAAAAGTTGTGATGGTAGTTTCTAACCTCTCTCTCTCCCTCTCAGACAGCAAAGCAATGGCAATGACCTTTTAATTCTGGAAAACGCACGCAGTCTCACTCACTCCGGTTGTGAGAGAGTTTGTAGTGTGTGTGTGTGTGTGTGTGTGGTGTGGTAGTGTGCGTAAGCAAAACACACCAAAAAAAAGAAGAAATTTTCCCTCGCTCCCCTTCCCCCCCCCTCTCTCTCTCTCTCTGCTTCGAACGCACACGGACACGAGCAGAGAGAGAGCGAGAGAGAGAGAGAGAACACTTTTTTTTAGGGAGCATTATTATATAATATTATTCGGTTGGTTGTAGTAGTAGTAGTAGTACAACTCTTGGCGTGATGAAAGTGGAGAAGGATGGGATGGGATGGATAATGGTGGTGGTGGAATGGAATATAAGGTTTTGTATGCCGAAATATAATGTGGAGGCCATGTGTAATAGGGAAACATTACGAGAAAATCTCATAGGAATACTACTACTACTACTACTACAAACTTACTACTCCTCGTCGGCTAGGCTTATATTTTTTTTCCGGAGGAGTTATATAAAGTGTGCGTGCGTTTGTGAACGAGGTGGTGTATGGTAGTTCGCATCGTCGTGGTGGTGGTGGTGGTGTGGTATATGGGCACTCGGAGGAATATCCTGAATGAATTAAACTTCCATGAATATACAATATCATCCATCCACATGCGTATTCCCAAGCCATTTTTTGAAATAATGGCTCATGTTGAATGTTATTTTTTTAGCGTTTTTATAGCTCCCAATGCTCCTCTCTCTCCTCCACCGCGCTATATAATATAGAGATGCTCTTCTTCTTGTCCAACATCAGAGAAACATTTTTGGACGGCCCGACGACGACGACGTGACGACCACTAAAAAAAAGTTTTGGAATCGACGGAGGCAAATAGTATATATTTATATATATATATATAATAATAATAATATGTAAAGTGAGAAAATACCCTCCATGCAACACTACTACAATACTACGCTACACTTTTTATTAGGCAAAGCAAAAAAAAAGAAAATCTTGGCGTCTTTTTTCGCCCTTTTTTCTAAAGCGTCGAGTTGCGACTTTTCATATAGAGAAGGTAAGAGATTGAGTGAGTGGTGTCCTCGGGAGTAGTGTTGCGTAATATAAGTCGCGCTGTGTGTGAACTCCACAAAGTGGAGTAGGGAGTTAAAAAAAGAAAGAAAAGATGTAACAAACCAACTTTTTTCTCTCTCGTTTTTTGGGGTACTACTGCTCAGTCAGAACAGAAGACCGACCGGGATTATATCTCGAACCAAAGAGGAAAAAAAAGTTGATTCAGCCTAATGACTCTACTGTTTTTTCATTTGACTTGTGGTTCTCTTCACTTACATCGTCGTTGTCGTCCTCTCCTCTCCTTCCCTTCTTGTCGCGCCTTCAATGAATTCGATAACATCCTGTCCTCGCAACAACGCAACGTACGAACGAGGACTCTGGGAGGGAAGCTCATGGAGTTAGTTTTGGAGCAGAGGGAAAACTTCATTACTACGAGCAGCAGATTTTTTTTCTGTATTTTATATCCGTATACCATCCCTCCCTCCCTCCCTGCCTCCATGTACATGGGCTAATATGTATAATATATATATACACACATTTTACGCCTTTATACGTCGAGCGAGGAGAGACAAACATTTTCCATGAATGTACTCCTCGTTTTCGTTTTTTTTTGACATCTTCCTCCACATGTTTATTTTCTTACTTTTCTCGTCTTACAGCCACTTGATACACGTTGTGGGAGGAAACTTGCATAATATATACGCTTTTCTCTTCTTATGGGATAATAATAATAATGATAATAATGATACTATCCAAAACTGAAATTGGATAGTGAGTATACCATGCATGCACTCTCTCCACTCTATTATAACGATGCCGGGATAAAAAAAAAACTCTAGAGTCTCTTCTTAATTAATCCCTTGTCTGAGGCAGTTAAAAAAAGCTACTTACCGACAATAATATTTTGATGATGGGCAACCCAGCGAGAGAGCCCGAGATTGATGTAATAATGTCCATTAATGCGTTTTTTTTTCTCCTTCGTTGGGAATGAGAGAAACAGAACAAGGGAGACAAAAAAGCTGGCTGGAGAGTGGAGTGAGTGTTGATGTTAGTTAATGATCGGGAGAAGGATATAAGATGAGTTTTAGAGAAAAGGGGACAAAGATGAAAGGGTTGTTGGTGGTGGTGGTGGTGGTAGCGGGGGATGGAAATGATACATTCAACATTAGAGGGATATAAGGGGGTTTCCCCGTATATATACCATCATGAATTACATTACATTAGATTCAGTAGCAGTGTGGCAGTAGTAGTCCCACTTTTATCGATCACTTTTTTTGGGGGAAGAAGGGGTTCCCAGCTGGCACGTGGTGCAACTGAGTCATGTGAGCCCAAAAGATCTCAATCCGACAACTCATTTGTGTCAGATTCAGAGCCAGAGATCACAACTTTTGCTCTTAATGTGAAGGATTTAATAAAAAGGGAAAACAGGCAGTGGTGAAAAAGGAAAAAGGGAAGTTGTTGGCATTGTGTTGTTTCAAGTGGGAATCGTACGACTGGGAGGATACTATGTAAAACAAGGAGGATGAGCAGCTTCTATATATGTATTATTCCTCCAAAACAATCCTTTTGTTGGCTGTATATAAATAATAGCATATTACATATAAGCCCTTTCCGAGGCGTCATAAAATTGTTGTTTATGGGGATAATATTGTACACCCGAGTTTATACGCCAGGCAGAAAGAGTGTACGCGTATTTGAGTCCTATAAGTTCAACCGCCACCATGATGGACTTGGGATTGGATAAAAAAGGAAATTAATTTATGAAGTTTTAATGTTTATGGGAGCTTTGGAAAAGGCTATAAAAATAAAAATTTTACTTTTTTTCGCCATCAGGCAAGCCCCTTCCACCCGATTTTCCATTCTGGGGAGAAAAAAAAAA